>BGZK01001623.1:0-125824 GCA_005406025.1 Eumeta japonica
AATCAATTACACAAACATTTGCGTATGAAAAAGCAGTGCTCGTGGAAGATCCCACATATTCCGACTGAGGCTCAAAAGACGGACCGCGTCACTTGGTGCAATGCCATGCTTACCAGATTCAAGAAGGGGCGTTAAATTTCGTGTGGGACATAGCAACAGGTGACGAAGCATAGATTTATTGCTACCATTCTAAAAAAACAGCAATCTACTATATGGGTCTATGGAGATAAGCCGAAACCAACCAAAGTGACACGGGATCGAAGTCCTCTAAGCTGTGGTTGCTTCTTTTAATAAAACTGGATACATGGCTACAGTTGCTTTGGAGAATTGTCATACCGTGAATGGTGATTGGTACACGACCATTTGTTTGCCGGAAGTTATTGACAAACTTTGTAAAAATAACTGTAAATGTAATCTTGTACTACGATAATGCCTCTTCGCACACGGTTAAACAAACATGCAAATTTTGAAGGAGAATTTATGAACAATTCTGTATACAGTCCTGACCTGGCACCTTGTGACTTTTTTTTGTTCGCAAAGAACCAATTACGCAGTCAACGATTTTCATTACCAGAAGAGGGTGTCGAAAAGTATGAAAAACATGTTTGTGAGGTTACCATGGAGGAGTGGCATAAATGTTTCCGAATTGGTTTATTCGTATGGAAAAGCGCATTTATGTTAATGCAGAATATTTTGAGAAACAATAAGTACATTTCTGAACATTCAAAGCAATTTTTTCTCATTTATTACAGAAATTTTCAGTTCGCCCTATGTATTGCTTTTATAACATTTGATTTTTTAAGCTTATTTACATTACCAACATTCTTTGAGATCAGCGTTAAAGTCATGTTAGCGTCGTTTTGTTGCCTAGATATCTCTGTATGTGCAAATCTGTAAATAGGCGGTCACAATACATAAATGTGCAAGCGAAAAAAATAGGTTTTATTTAATATAATCCTACCTTTTAAAGTGTTTTACCTCGTGCTTTGTTTATAGCCATAGCGAAGGCTGTTTTTGTTGTGAATTGTTTTCTTAACTTTTGGAAAGACACGGTTGGATCAAATGTGAGATTAATGCGGGGTGCAGTTGTATTGGAGCGAATTTTAAGGGTATAACAACATACCCAAAAATAGAAGCCAGTGTAGGGCGTGACCTTTTAGTTGCTGGGGGATTAGCGGGGTACACCTCCGGCCTCACTTAATTCTTCTCACCGGTTCCATAGACTGACAGTTGAGGAGACCCGACAACTTTTCTTATTAATTTTTTATTAAAAAGTAATTATTCACTATAACATTATACATCATTATACATCTTCATTATACATCATCAGGATTTCGAAGACAATTCAGAAAATAATTATTGTTGTCGTTTTGAGCAATAAAATTGTTTAAACTTTTCAGATAATCAATAATTCATTATTATTATAATTTTATCGCGTCTGCAAAATAATCCAATGTTATAGTTTGCTACTATAAATTATTCATTATAATAAATTATTAAATTAAATTTTTTTAATTATATAATACTGAATTTTCATTTCATTTAAATATTTAGAGTTAAAGGGATAAGGATAAATGATGCAACTGTATATGATAATTGAACAGTATCATCAAAGACATGAAATTAAAAAAATTGAGATTGATCGCAATTTTAATAATCATTAAGGTTTGACAAATTTTTCCTCAAAGACCTACTCCTGCATAGAAGTTACCATTATAATCTATAAAATATGATATTAAAAAAAATATTATTAAAAAAGTTCCACTTAGTCGCTAATAAAAACTAGTACATTTTAATATATGAAGTAAATATATGTAGTTTATGTAAACGAAAGCATTTTATTTTTTAGAAAACAAATTTACCCTTAACAAAATCATCTGCTAATACATATGTAATTTTCGGACTTTTCGATTTATTGACAAGGTCGAGTAATATAAAAGACGGAATCTTTTCTATGTCCACGTAAGCGAAGCAACGGGTATACAATGTGTGGGCAAGTTGTCTGCCGGAAAGGGTAGAACAACTGTGGGGCCATCTAATAGGTAAAAGCTTGTAACATTAAAATATTATTAAACAAATAAAAATATTCACACAGGCCCTAGATGCTGCATGGTTGAAGTACAGTTGGAAATGCCAGCCTATCGACTATTCTACGAAACCTGAAGCTTTAAGAGTAAGTAGACATTCTATTATTAAATCGTTCATTTTCTATTTCATATCTTAGTTATTTTTAGCGTTCCGATTTAAATTTAATATTATAACAACAACTATATTTGACATTCAAATCGAGAAGAAAATATCTTTGAACGTTACTTTGAAATTTTAAAACTATGATCATTGTGGTGGGAGATATCACCTATAACCTATTTAAGAATGATCTTGGAGTTTAAAGCCCGCCACATTAGTACAGCGTTATATGTTGTTAACGACCGATAGGATAAATGTAAGGTATCATTGTTCGGGTTTACCTGTTCTCGAGACTTATTAGTAAATTTGACTAAAGTGAAAATCCCATTGGTTAATTTTTGCATTATAGAATAAAGATTTTGTGTCCCTTTTGATTTAAAAGCAATACTCTGTGCACTAGGATACCACCGCTTAAAGCAAATTTTAATAAATATTTGATTTCGAGGTAAGTATGAGAAAGTAAAATTCAGAATGCAATAAAGTTCTTATTTCAAAATACTAGTTAAAAGTGCTAGTTGAATGAAATTTTATAGATTATTGGATTACTGACGGTTTTTTATTCATACCGATGAAATATTGTACCAGAGTTTGAAATATTTGTGAGTAATAACTAATAACCTTATTAAGTAACTATTGTTTTGTCAAAAAAAAAACACGTAGACGACAAATACTTAAAGTGCCATACAATACAGCGCCGCAGCGCTAACTTACGCCGGACGACTTCCGCTTAATTAATTTTTACATTTTGTTCACATATTGAACGCTCGTGTTTTGAAACGTCACCACGCAAATTGTACATAACATGTAGTCAGCGTAAATATCAAATGACTTAGATTGTGGTAACGTCTCAGAAAAACGCTTTAACCTAATGACAATCGGAAACAAAACGAAGTGGAAATGTCAATGGTGTGTTTACAAGTTACATGAGAAGGCCGATACCCCCACATGTCCAGCTGCTCCCTGTAATGAGGGCCTTCCGTCGACCACGTGAACTCCGACGTGTACGTCAACACGGCGAGGAATGAACAATCATACACTATTTTGGATGGAACCGAATGCATAACAAAAGATGTGCTGAGTACCTTTTCAAAAAATTTCAAACGCATATCACTATCTCCATCAGAAACACAATTTTTGAAATGGCATTCAGCCAATTATCCAAAATGGCGAGTGAAGTTGCAGATTTTCGTGATCCAATAATGTTTTAATAATAATCAATACGAGCAACTAAAACTAAAGATGGATAAGAAAATTTTTACAAAAAAAAACTTACTACCGAAAATGAAACTCTGAAGACTTAAATTGATAATTGAATAGATTACCAAAAAAAATTTAATGTCTTATAAATAATGCATTTGTTAATAATTATTATTTAAACAATGAAAGAAGAACAATTATAAACTAATTTCAAGCAGTTTTTAACAATAAGAAAATGAAACAATAGCGATATTTAAAATAATAATTACTTTTTTAATTTCTCATTTTTTCAAATTTCACTTGTTAATAAAAAAGGGGAAAATTAAATTTTTTTAACTTTTTCCACGAGAATATATTTTACATTTATTAAAAATGGATTCAAGAAGTGAAAAATCTCAGATTTGTAATTTAACAATTACATAGTTTTGTATATAAATGTAAATCATTAAATATTTACTTATTTTAAATATAATAGCATAATTAATTTAAAAATTGCGAAAATTCTTTTCTATTGTATTACTATTTTTTCATGTTTTCAGTGATGCCTAACTTTTTGACGTGACAACGTCTTATAAATTGGTTTGCCGGGTGACACTTCAAGAAACTGCGTTACGCTCCGCTCACGTTATGCTCACAATGAGGCAGGTGAGGCACGCGTCCCTTCCACTCAGGCATGGTTAGCCCGCCTAAGAGCAAGAGAGACAGACATAAAAGTGAAAGGCGCGTCCCTTCCACTCGAGCACAGTTAGCCCGCCTAAGAGCGAGAGAGACAGAACGCAAATGTATTGCAAGTCATTGTATGTGTATATTTGTATATAAATACGTATGTATGTGTAAAGGTAAAAATAAAATTTTGTTAATATGAAATTCAGTGCGAGATTCTTTGTATAAATTAATGTTTTAAATATAATTCTTTGTATAAATAAATGTTTTAAATTGTTACTATTATTTCATCCTTCTTCCTACTATACGAATGAATATTCACATTAAAATGATTTTACCACTCAAAGTCGTTGTCACGTAAAACTTTCGCCCGTATACCGACTTTACAGACAACCAATTTTTTTATTCCTTAATATTCATACTCAATTAGTTAAACAAATTTTTATTATTACCGTATAAAAAACGTGAAGCGCACGCGGCCGTTGTGCCACCCGTGTTTTGTCCTACTTCCGCTCCACTATTAAAATTATGAATATTGGTCATAAAATTGGTAGAAGCAAATTTTTTTAGAAAATTTTCTCTTCTTATACGATCTTTTTTCAAATTTTATCTTAAATAATTTTTAAGATATATTCGCTAAAAACTAAACCCCTCTTTTTTTCTAAACTGTTTATAACTTTTGTAATTTTTTCCAGTAAGCTTTGATACTTTTGGAAAAGTTTCTATATATTATTCTAAATCAAATAAAACTTTAATCACGATATTCGGTGAAAAGTAACCGAAAAAATGGAAAATGGCACTCGTAAACCAAATTATTTAGTGCAGGAATATCAATATGTATGGCTAAAAAATTCTAGAATAAGATGTATACTTTATTTTAGAATTTCACATTAGCTTGCTTGTTTTTAAAGATTTTAACGCATTTTATATACCTAAAGATTGAAAAACAAAATTCTCATTTAACCAAATGTATATAATAATGATATTAAATATTAATTATTATTTTTTATGGCCCACAGGTCGCGAATGCTGTCTACATATATTTCGTGGCAAAACTTTCCGAATTGCTAGATACGGTGTTCTTCGTGGTTAGGAAGAAAAACAATCAAATCACCTATTTGCACATGTATCACCACACTCTGATGCCGATAGGCGCCTGGTACGCAGTGAAGTACCTCCCAGGGGGGCACATTACGGTTGTCGGGGTGATCAACTCCTTCGTGCACATCATAATGTACGCCTATTACATGCTCGCGGCGATGGGCCCGCACTTGGAAAAATACCTCTTTTGGAAAAACTATATCACCAAATTACAGATGGTAAGTGAAATAAAATTCCGAGCGAGAAAACAATTAAAATATTGTACATGGATACCAGGATAAATTAGAAAAGTAACTCTGACTAATCTTCGAATTTACTCACTAAAATATTTTAGTATCTCTCTATGAAAAATACATATAAATAATCGTCCAATTTACGCGAGTAAATATTAAAAATTTTAAGTAAGAACAATAACCCCTACTTGTTTTTATAATTTATAGAATAAAATAGTTAACCGTATAAGTTAGAGTAGTGAGTCCATTTAATCGTTCATTTCCGGATATGAAATGAAAGATTTTCTATTTAATATTACAGATATTTAGCGTTATAGTTTGCCACCTCAGATTATTTTGTTGGAAAATTCATAATAATATGTATTTAAAACAACCTTTCTTCCTTTGCATGTTGAATAATTAATCACAAGTAATCCTAGAAAATAAATCTTTAAATGGGAGAATTTTTAGAGAAATGTCGGAATTTTTGTTATACGTTACTCTGAAGTATTTAAAAACGAACTGAGAAAGTCTCTTTTTTAACTCCCAGGTAGGAATAAAAACACACCAAGTTTCTTCTTTTATTTTGAAAAAGGATAAGAGCTAAAAAAAACGTAAATGAGAGTTGTAGGGCAGACAATTTTACATAAAAATGGATTCTTGGTTTTGTCTTGCCATCATTAAAATTAATAGAGTGAAGACAGCTAGAAGCTAAGAGATGATAGTTATTACTTTAAATATCATGATTATCTTAAGAATTGATATATTAAAGTTTTTTGTTTTCACTTAGGAAATTATAAATTCTAATTTTAAAGGTGTATTTCAAGGTGTTTATTGAAAGGGTGTAGTAAAAGGTGTTTGCAACACAGTTATAATGGTTGAAATTTTTAAATAATCAATTTAAATGATTTCTTTCATTTAAAATATTTTATTTCTTATTAACTAATTTATTATCTTAAAAATTGAACAGCATTTTCTTGAGATATTTCTTCCAAAAGATTTTTTCCAAAATATTGTCAAAATTTTTTCCAATGTATTAAAGGCGACTGTTAAAGCAAGAAAGTTTATAAAATTGTAAATAAATCCAAATAAAAATATAATGTAATACTTAAATTAATTTTGATTTTTAAATTTGTAACAATCATTTCCTAGCTTCTAGTAGCTCTAACTCTATAATAAAAAAAATATATTTCTTATATATTTTAACTATCTCATTTAATTTGTAGTCGTCGAGTTACTGCATTTCAAATAACAATAATTTAAATTTTTAAACGTTACTCCTATTAAGTTTATTTAAATTTTAATTGACAATTTTAACTATTTCAATTTACATAATATAACTATACGATATCTTAGCAACATAATAAAATTATAATAATAATATTTTTATACGTCCCGACTGGCAACACTGCCGCCGAAGGCGCAAGTGTTTTTGTATTGCTGTTCAAATATTAATAATTTTAAATAATTAGCCATTATTGTTAGCAAAATAGTGAAATAAGATTAGTTAGAACATGAAAAACATACATTGTAACTATTTCTCCTGCATTACATAGTATAAAGTGCTGCGCGAGAGCATGCAGGCGGCCGCGACGCCATTGTGTTTGGGTTGTTTGCTTTGTAAATCTGTGTTGTGCTCAGGCGCACGTCGTCGATGTCAAGGAAATCCGGTGAGATCGCTCCATTTATATCTACATTGCATGAATATAACAACTAGACAAACTGCACTTCAAAGCGTTCAATAATCACTAACAACTAAGTATACCACATTCAAAAGTAATGACCAAGTGTACAATAAACGGGTTATTCGACATTCTAGATATATTCTCGCTATATTAAACCACCATAAATTGAATGATAACGTAATCTTTTGATAATGTTATTAACCACAAGAACCTGACTAGTCAATAAGTAGGTATATTATGTAACAAGACTGCTTTGAATTGATTAGTAGCACTATTCTTATGTTAATAGTTTATATTATTATAAGGCAATGCACAGCTACTTAATGTACTAATACATAAATAAATTATTACTGTTGCTCTCATAAATTTCATTATCTGAGAGCTGTTACAAATTCACTATCAAGTAGGAAGAGTACATGTCATCAAATAAAGGTGGCGGTCACTGTCTTTGCAGGGCAATAACACATCATATAAATCAATTATTTGAGTTAACATTGGATTACAAAATGATTAGAATACAACATTAGCACGGAGCGAAGTAAGATTAAAATTTGAGCTGTACAAATTCTTTGAAACGAACACTGAAAATTTTGCAAATTAGTAAAGAACTTATATTTTTTTATTGACAAGAGTCGGGCCATCTACTTAACCATTTCAGAATCTACACAACAAAGGGAAATTGGATGCAAAGCTACATATGGAAAACTCATTTAGACAATGACTCATTTAGACAGAAGAAGGGACTTTATTTATTAGCAGGCTGTTCATGACGTTTATCAATTCTCAGAAACGTATATAAAATGTGCATCAAGCGAGAATATGCAGACCAGAATGAAAGAACAATGCAAAAATATATACATATATATATATATTTTTTGAAGTGAAACCTCTTTAAGCGCAAGGCTTTTATGGATGAAACGCAATAATAATATGCGTCATGAAGATGTGCAGCGTTTTTATTTTGTATTGATATATCATAAGGGCTTAAGGAAATGGGAAACTTAAGATAACTTTGTACAATCTATTATATTTAACGGCAAAAATAATGCTAATGCATAATGACTGTCCTGACAACGTTGCTGCAGTTCTGGTTTCTACGCACGGTGGAACTCTTCGACGAAGAACGGCACAGACTTGAAGACTTGCGTACGGGCGCTGCTAATCATCGCTCGATTGACCGTGAACGAGAAAACGGTGCAGCGGTGCTGGTTTCCGCGCATGTGGAACTCTTCGACGAAGAACGGCACAGACTTGAGACTTGGCGTACGGGCGCTGTTAATCATCGCTCGATTGACCGTGAACGAGAAAAGGTGCAGCGCTGGTTTCCGCGCATGTGGAACTCTTCGACGAAGAACGCACAGACTGAGACTTGGCGTACGGGCGCTACTTATCATCGCTCGACTGACCGTGGACGAGAAAACGGTGCAGCGGCGCTGGTTTCCGCGCATGGAACTCTTCGACGAAGAACGCACAGACTTGAGACTTGGCGTAGGGCGCTGTTAATCATCGCTCGACTGACCGTGAACGAGAAAAGGTGCAGCGACGCTGGTTTCCGCGCATGTGGAACTCTCGACGAATGGTACAGACTTGAGACTTGGCGTACTGGCGCTGCTCATCATCGCTCGACTGACTGTGGACGAGTAGATGCCCTAGATTTATAGTAGACTCGTGTAGAAAGATATGAGCCATTTCAACGTGAAAAAAGAAAGAACTGCATTAGATCAGAAAATCAGACATTAGAAAGGCTGGTGATGGACCTCATCAACTCTCAAAACTGTCACTGAAGAATTGCTCCAAGCGAAAAATATGAAGAATGAAAGAAAAACGAAAAATAAATTAAAAAGAGTTTTTCTTTTTTAGACGAGCGGACACCATCTACTTAACACCATTTCAATACTTACCACAATAGAAAGAGAAGTCGGATACCCTAGTTACACATGGGCGACTCGTGTAAACAGCGCATCATCTATCACAACAGGAACAAAGAAGAACGGATCGCATTAGATTAGAGTGAATTAGAAATTAAAATTCTATTGATGAACTTCATCGATTTCCAGATGGATACTGAAAACCTTGCACGGAGTGAAGAACGCAGAGTTGACGAAAGAAATTAATTAAGAAAGGAGGATTTATTTTAAGAAGAGCTTGACACTACTTAACTTCTCTTTAAGATTTATGCAACAATAAGCGAATTATACTCGAGAGACACGCTTAAACAAGATATGAACTATTCATTACAACAGGGACCATAATGAATGGACCACATTAGCACAGAGCAAAAAAACGACTAAAAAAGCTATGGATGAACTTATCAACTAGTAGAAATGGACACTAAAAACCTACACCACGCAAAGGAAACAAAGAATGAAAGATTAAAGGAAGATAAGAATTAAGAAAGTTTTTCTTTTAAGAAGAGTTCAACACCACCTAATAGATATTGCTTTAAGATCAAAGACAAAAAATAAGTTGGACACTCTAGTTACATATGAGATAATTGCAAAGACAAGAATGAGCTATGACAGTAGTAAGTAATAAAAATGGGCTGCACGAAATTAATAAGGTTATAGCTGAATTTTGTTGGTTCTAACTGAAACTAGAAACTTCAAAGATTGTGGATGATCTTTACCAATTCTCAAAAACGGACATTGAGATCCGCACTAAAGGAAGAAAAATAAGAATAAAAGATTGAAGGAAGAAGGAAATTGGGAAATTAGGATTTCTTTCAAAACAAAAGCTCGACATCATCTAATGAGCACCGCCTAAGATCTACTACAACAGAAAGAAAAATTAGACGTCCTAGTTACACATGAGAGCCTTGGGTAGACCGAGCTATTACAACAGGAACCAAGAAGAAAAGGCGATTATAGTACAGAGCAAAGCGGAAACTTAAAGGCTGTCGATGACATTTGTCAAGTTCTTAACGGTCGCTAAAACTTCTTCACCAAGCTGAGAACATAAACAATGAAAAATCGACTGAAGAAAATCCAGAAAGGATTTGTTTAAGAGCTCGACACCATCTACTCAACTCTGCTTTAAGTTCTTCTACAATAGAAAGTTATTCGCACTTGGGAGATTCGCATAACAAGACAGTAGTTTTACAACAGGAACCAAGAAGAATAAACGACATTAGCACAGACTACAGTAGAAATTAGAAAGGCTGCAGATGAACTGTTCCAACTCTCAGAAATGGACGTCAAAGCCTGCACCAAGCAAAGGAAACGAAGAACGAAAGAGAAACAAAGGAACATACCTTCCCACTATATTTATTGACACACTATAGTATCTATTACCTATCCCGAATCCAGTTTCTGGCTAAAGGTTGCACGAATACCGGCTGGCTCTACACTCCCGTCACTCCTAATCCAAGCTAGAACCTACACTCCCCCCGATATTTACGCTCCCTTCGGTGTATCGGGACTTGTCCCTTTCAGTCATTGCGACTGGCTGAAGGTTGAGCGATGATGATGATGATGATGATGAATAATAATATTTTTATACGTCCCATAATTGTCAATTTCTATCTAATATTTTTGATACTTATTGATTATAAGAACATTAAATAAAATAACTTTAAACAAAAAATAATTGCTTTCAAAAATCTTAAAATAATCAATTCGATAGACGCTTGTCTGAGGCATAAAGTAACATGCAGCATGAAACCTGCCGCTGATCCTCGAGCCTGTTATTTAATTATTTTATTAAATTAGTTTCTGATTTTCCACAATTGTTTCATTCACCTCTAAGCAAACAAGGCAAATTAACGCAAATTGTCGCTTAGACGATCTTTCACGCAACTTATGGACTCGCAAGTAACAATATTAACTCTGCAAACTCTCTAACAATAAATCATGAATACATATTCGATAGCAGTGGAAGGCATTGTTATTAAACTCTTCAACTTGGCAATCACTACAAAAGGCATTGTTATAAAACAATTTTGCTAAAGAAACCGTAGTCACTGAAGTAGTCGTTTCTAGGAAAAATTACGTACTGACAGCCTTGTATCAGCCGACGCGTAGGTAGTGCGCCGCAGCGCGCCTCGCGGCTGGCCCGGCTAGATAATTTTTTCTTATAGTTACGTGGAGACAGTTCTAATAAAGAAAGATGTTATGAATATTTTAAAATATGCATAATAAAATCCATTTTGTATATATACAGAATGAATTTTATCATGTATATTTGGTTATATACATACAAACATATTAAGACCGCCACATAAAAATTATTTGAATATAATAATAAAAATAATCAATTAAATTATTACAATAATACGTAAAATTATTATTAAAGTTTCAATTCATAAACTTAACCTTTTGTCTGCATTTTTGCACTATTAATAGTTAAATACCAAATCTTTTTAGGACTCCGTATCTCAAAAAGAAAAAAACGGAACCCTTATAGGATCACTTTGTTGTCTGTCCGTCTGTCTGTTAAGACCCTTTTTCTCAGAAATGCGTGGAGGTATCAAGCTAAATTTCACATCAAATACTTAGGTCTACTGTTCCTTAGAACTATGAAACAATCTATCTTCTAAGCCAACGCATTCAAAAGATACAGCCGTTTATGCCGCAATTTTTCGACAGGCGTAAGGGAATCAAAACCTATAGGGTACTTTTTGTTAACTCAGAATCTTGAAATTTGGTACGAAGCAACGTCTTATAGCACAGACAAAGGAAAAATTGCGAAAAACATAAATTTTTAGTTACATCATATAATAAAAATATATTTAGTAATTTTAAAATTACTATACCTTTCCTCATGAACGCATAGAGGTATTAAATTGAAATTCATATTAAATAGTCAGGACTATAATACCTTTAAGTTGTAACAAAATCAAACTTCTACGTTAACGTAATCAAAAGAAACAGCAATTTAAGGCGCATATTTTAAAACTCGCAACTACTCGTAAGGGAATCAAAACTTAAAAGGTACTTCCAGTCAACCTAGAATCTTGAAATTTGGCATGAAGTAATGTTTTATAACCTACATAAATGGAAAATTCCGAAAATCTTAAATTTTTACTTACATCACATATATTTTTTTTTAATAATTATAAACTTATTACCCTTTTCCTCATGAACCCGTAGATGTATGAAGTTAAAATTCATATCAAATACTTAGGTCAATTGCCTTAAAGCTGTAGAAAAATTATAAACATAATTGTAGCGCATTGACCGCGACTTATCTCTATGTGTGGGAGGGACAACATTGTATCGCGTATGTACGTCGCAATCTTAAGGATGCCGTGACAGATGGATCATGTAAAAGATATTTAAATAACCAGGCGCTGCAAACGGCCATTGTGAATGCTTGCATTTTGAAATGTTTAATGTCAGAGTGATAACTGTATATAGGTCACCACAATGTCAAATTAATGTTGCAATACAATGCATAAATACAACAATATACGGCAGCAACCTCAATAGGTATACTTCATGTTCTCGTCTGATTGTTGTGGGAGACTTCAATATCGATTTTAGAATGAATCCCCAAAATGGAATTTCCACATATTTTCATCCATAAACATGTTTCCGTTAATAAACACTAGCACTACAAGAAGTAGTACAACTATAGATAACGTTTTTCGAACTTCAATGTTCAATGTGGTACTATTCATACCTTTTTCAGTCACCATTTACAGATCTGGTTCAAATTTAATACTTAATTAGTATTTTTGAACCAGATTTCTAAATAGTGATTAAAAACTTTGTAAATAAATAACTTTGATAAAAGAACTTTTGCAAGACTGCTGCAAGGCTAGTGTAGGTATTTCAGTTATATTATAAAATAAATGATATGTGTTAATGTGAAATAAAGGATTACTGAAACGATAAAGAGACCTTTGTCTTAAATTTATGCTCCTCCAGCTTTCCACATTGTAATGTTATGGATTTCATTTTGCAATAAAAATACCATAACTATGACTCGATTGTCGTGATGGGTGAACTTTTACTCTTATACCTACAGGTTTGTACGGAACCCTCGGTGTGCGAGTCCGACTCGCACTTGGCCGGATTTATTTTATTTAATCTTCCTTTTTCGCAAATTTATAAAATTACTATAAAATTACTGTGTATGTAAAGTCGCACGGAAACAGAAGTTACACAACACGTTTGTAACTTCTGTTTTGACGAAAATTGCCATTTACGATATTTTTCTTAAGCATTGTGTCGCCTTGACACAATGCTTAAGAAAAATAATAAGCATTGTGTCAACGATCTGTACGTTGTCGTTTCAGCTCCAATTCTGCATCTTATTTCTGCACCAGTCTCAGTTGGTGTTCTACGATTGCGGCTTCCCGCGCTGGACGGTCGTCCTCACGCTACCGAACGCCGTGTTTTTTTATTATCTGTTCAGAGACTTCTACGTCAAAATCTATAACATTGGAAAATCGAAAGACGGACGGCAAAAAGGACGTCTGGATAATGGCGCCGATGGTGGAAGAACAGCTAAAAGTTACAAAGCGGATAGTAATAAATACATTAGCAACGGCACGAAAACCGATTAATTAATGTTATTTTAACAATTTGACTTTGTTATTCTAATAACCTGGAATAATCTAAATTTTATTTGCGTTTATTGTACATAATCCGTTCGGTAGGTAAAACAATATGTACTGACAAATCATGGTAGGAAAATAAATAATATTTCTCTCAAAAAATCAATACAAATATTGTTTTGGAAAATTCTCGGAATGCCTTATTGATACAAAAAAATATTATTTAATTATATTGTTTGCGCCAAGACACTGTGTTTGTTTTTTGCATACATTGGAGATTTCCAATTCCCATTCCTTCCCATACTATCTTCCGCACGTTTTTTTTTCTCTCTAGCGACGAGGAGGAGGTAAAAAATGCATATGCACACCTTCGCGCCCGTGTGCGTGGGTAGTGTGGGGCTGAAATCCACTAAAAAGTCCGCCTGGAGATAACATTACTGGTACGGCGATGTTGTTAGCTGGGACTGTATTCAGCTTCACCTGACGCGGCCGGACAACACACGAGGGTGTTGACGGCGCGTGACTTGCCTTGTGGAGGATCCTTTAAGGGGATCCTTTCGGGACAGGAAGTCACTGGGGCACCAACACGGGTTGGGCCCATTCGGTATCTAGACGCAGGAGTGGTCTAGAGCTTCGAGTATATGACCTAGATAACTAGGTCTTAATTACAGCTGGATCTATAATTAATAACTAAAGTGTCATTCTGTTTATTAATTTCTTCGGCTGTCCTAATACACATTAAATAAAGAGTACGCTTATTGTGTAAGGAAAGTTTATTATTCCTACCAAGCACACCGTTGAGGCGCGTTAAGTAGAAAATAGCCGTTCTTCTAACACGCTTGATATGATCTCGGAAGTGGAGGCTCCTATCAAGCGTGACACCTAAATATTTGTAATTGTGTTGCCACGGAATAGTTACATTGTAAATGCGAAGGGAGGGGGGGTACCTCTGGCGACCTCCACAGAGCTCCTACCTTTTTTATATATAAAAGAGATGGCCGCCGATTTCTTGGGGTTAACCTCGACCCTCCAGGTTTGAAACCATCGAGCCAGCTCATCCATGGCCCTCTGGAGGTGAGGGCAAATGTTGCGTTCTGTAGGGCCACATAGATAAAGGGCGGTGTCATCGGCGAATAACGCTAGCTGGACCCCTGCCGACAGTCATGGTATGTCGTTAGTGTACGCGGAGTACAGAAGGAGAGAGAGCGTGGAGCCTTGAACTCCCGCTCTTATGGGTCTTCTGGTAGAGTGAATATTTGCATGTCTGAATATGAAATGTCAGTCTGCTAGGTAATGGTTTATGATATGAATGAGACGATCTGAGACTTCCAAAAAGGTATAATTCATAAATTAGACCTGCGTGCCAAACTCTATCAAAGGCCTTGGCTACATAGAAAAAGACCGCCACGGTCTTTTTCTTAGTTTTAAAACCCACTGTGAAAGTATGCAACTAAGCGGAGGGCTTGTCAGGGACAAGAGTGGCTTTGAAAAAACCCAAACTGTTCATTAATAATAAGGCCTTTGCTGAATAGATGCTCGCTCAAGTGAGTCTTAAGAATTTTTTCATAAATTTTACTTTACCAAGACCGCTCAGCAAACTGATTGGTTTATAACTGGCTGGAAGGTCCTGCGATTTCCCAGTCTTAGGGATGCCGATTACCTCGGCTTCCTTCCAGACGGGAAAGAAATAACAATTCTTAAGGCACGCATTAAAGATTGCTACCAAAAGCGACAGTAGAGTAAGAAAAAAGCATTTGATAGCTTTTTTAATAATGCCATCAAGGCCCGGAGCCTTTTTGACTTTTAAATATTTAACGGGTTTCTGAACTTCGTTAAGAGAAAAAGGGGATAGAACGTCTCGGGGTTTGAGGGAGGTTTTTTGACCAACTTCCTCTTCGATGCGTGTGATATGATGGCTATCATTGGGTGGTAAGATATGAGAGCATTGGAGCTCTAAACTGTCAGATACGCATTCAGCTTTTTTAGATCGTTAACCGCGAGATCAGATTTTTCCAGGAGTGGAGTGTGTAGATACCGTTCCGACTTTAAAGCCTTACTTAATTTCCAAAAGGCTTGATGTGAGGGCGTAATTTCTTCCATGAGGTTGTTCCAATCTTCATTTTTGACTTCCATCACACGGGCTCGCGCATGTCTTTGAAGAGCCCACGCTCTGAACTTATTTTTCCTACTAGGGTATGCGATGCGTGGCACAGAGCTGCGTTCTTTGCTTGAGCTGCGTTTGCGAGCAAATCAAGAGCGTCCGCAGGTAACCTCCGATGATCAACAGTCACCGGAAACTCCCGCGAACAACTCTTGACCACTTTTTGAATGTAATTTGTGAGAGTCCCTATAGAAGTGTCAACTTCGTCTGTCGTTTCTATGATGTCAGGGATATTATTTAATGCGGGAGTGTCGATTTCCTCAAGCGCGGTTGACATTCTTTTCCAGTCATTTATTTTAATCATTGGTGTAGTGTATTGGTTGACTCATGCGCCGACATCACGTGACAGTGGTGTTCCGGCCGTTGAGCGGAGCGGTTGTATCCTAAGATTGTGTGCGTGTTGTGGTGTTGGTGAGCCGTAAAATAGTCCAAAAAAGCAGGATATTACATGTGGCGACGAGGACAAAAGTGAGTACCTACCAACACAATAATGATATCCAAAAAAAAAAAAAAGGAAAAGATGATGGAAAGTAAGATTATAAAATGAAGTAAACAAGCTACGTCATTCTCGAAGTACCTATTTATTACAATAGACCGGGTGTTTTACCCGTTACTTATTGATACCAATATAGTTGCATCTCGAGTTATCTAATAATTACAGAATATTTCACCAACATTTTGATAGTATTATAATAATATTCTACTAACATTTAACTAGTGTCACAGTATATTATGAATAATAACAACAACACTTGTATGGTTCCAGTTTAAATAAACAACGAACCTTTAGAACGTTAAGTGGGAAAAATAAGTAACATTTAAATTAACTAGATATCTACGTTAAATCAAAATTAAACCTACATTGCTTAGTATAGAAGGTACAATGAATTCTTTGTTTGCACTGTTGGAGGGAACATTTTGGTTGATATTTGAATTTGTCTATCCAGGTGAATAACAAATGCTAAAATAAAACCGTTGGCATTTAATCGGTACCCACCCAACTAAGTAGGGAACGCAGATTATAATTGATTTGCCTCATTAAGTTGATGAAAAGAAAAACTGTGTGTGTCTAATGAATGATATATTACTCATGTATAAGTGTTTATTTACCCAAAGCAGTAAGATTTGAACTGACCATTAAATTGATATGAATTAAATAAAAATGGTATATACCTAATATGGTTATGAGGTACAAACACTAAGCAGATTAAAATCTGGTCATTCAATTGATCTCATGACACTATATGTGTAGCAATATTACGAGTATTACGTAATATTATGTTGAAAAATTGTTGATATAAACAACCTTATATTAAAAAATAGCGGATAAAAGTTATCTGATCATTAAATTGATACGAGACAGAAAATGTGTGAAAAAAAAAAAAACAACAGCAGATGATATTCATCTGAATCATTAAATTGATTGTTTCAGGTCGCCCCAAAGATGTCACTGCTGTCATTGGAAAAGTTCGACTGTAACGGTGAATCTACCTCGGTGGGGGTTCGATGGGAGCGATGGAAACGAGCGTTATATATATATTTGGAAGCGTCCAACATTGATAAAGACGTAAAGAAAAAGGCCTCCCTTCTACATTTCGGGGGGTTTAGATTTGCAAGAAGTATTTTACAATATTCCTGGAGCTAATATCGAACCAAGCGAAGGCGTGGACGTGTTTGAAGTAGCAATATCTAAACTAGATTCCTACTTTGCACCAAAGCAGAGTAAAGTTTACGAGCGACATACATTCAGGCTTCTCAAACAAGAACCTGAAGAAAAATTTGAAAAATTCCTAGTGAGACTCAGAAAACAAGCTGATAAATGTCAGTTTACTGATAAAGATGGAAATATTATTGATCAAATAACGGAAAATGTTACTTACCCGAACTGAGGAAAAGATACTACGTATTGGAGATGAAATTACATTAGACCGAGTAATCACAGAGGCAAATACACTAGAACTTGTAAATAAACAATTAGAGGAATTTAAAGATCTTGCAAAATCAAATGGAAATGAGGAAGTAAATAAGGTGAACAGTAGAATTAAAAGAAATTTTGACAAACCAAGGAATGTACAACATGGATGCGGTAGATGTGGTAATCCCAGACATGTTGCAACTGATACCAAATGCCCAGCAAGAGATAAAGAGTGTCTAAAGTGTGGTCTCAAAGGACATTTTAGACAATATTGCAGGACTAGACAAGCTTTTAAGAGAAAAATAGAGAAAGAATACAGTCATGATCAAAAGAAAGGTGTAATTGAAAGGGAGAAGAATGAAGTTAATCAATTGCGTGATTCCTCGAACGAGATGGCACATAAAGAGGAAGAAACCGAGTACGTCTTCCATATTGATGACGATGTCGAAATTGACTGCACTATTGGAGGAGTAGAAACTAAGATGTTGATTGACTCGGGCTGCAAGCAAAATTTGATTACGAAAGCAACTTGGGAAACATTAAAGAAAAACAAAGTTATTTTGTATAATCAACATCCAAATCCTAATGTAACATTTATGGCCTATGGTAGTACTAGCCCACTAATGATTAAAGGATCATTTGAAGCTCGGATACAAGTAGGATCGAGATACGAATACTCAACTTTCTATGTCGTGTGTGATGGCACGAGAAATCTCTTAGGAAAAACTACCGCAATATCATTAGGAGTACTGAAAATCGGATTGAATGCGGAAGTTAATCAAGTATATATGGAAAAATTTCCCAAATTCAAAGATGTGATAATACATTTACCGATTGATAATTCAATTCCGCCCGTGTCACAACCCTACAGAAGGATCCCTATACCTTTAAAAGCTAAAATTGAGAACAAAATTGAAGAGCTTAAACAAAGGGATATTATAGAACTAGTTGTAGGTTCTTCTAAATGAGTATCACCTGTAGTGCCAGTGTTGAAAGAAAATGGGGAAGTACGTCTTTGTATAGACATGTGTCGAGCTAATGAAGCCATCATACGTGAAAATCACCCATTGCCTACAATGGATAACTTGTTACCTAAAATGAAAGATGCAAAAGTTTTTACAAAATTGGATATAAAAGACGCATTTCACCAAATTGAAATACATCCGGCTACGAGACATATAACCACCTTCATAACCAGTAAAGGCTTATTCAGGTACAAGAGACTTATGTTTGGAATATCGTGTGCCCCAGAAATTTTCAGAAAACACTAGAACAGATGCTTTTGGGCTGTGAAGGGTAGTAAATTACATTGATGATATTTTAATATATGGAAAGGACTTGCATGAGCATGATTCGCGACTACAAAAGTAATGTCTGTTCTGAATGATAATAATGTAGTAATAAGAAACGACAAATGTTCTCTTAGGATGACTAAAGTTTTTTAGGACATGAATTGTCAGCAGAAGGGTGAGACCATTGGGAAAATACGTTTCCACAATAAAAGAATTCAGAGCGCCCAAAACAACTGGAGAACTACAAAGTTTCTTAGGCCTGGTTAATTTCGTGAGCAAATGGATTCCCAACTATGCAACAGTCACAGAGCCGCTTAAAACACTGCTACGAAATAAAAACGGAGATCGAACCAATATTGCAGAACTCTGGGGACTAGAACAACAGCAATGCTTTGAATCGTTGAAGGAAATCATGACAAATATATCTAGCTTAGGATATTATGATGTAAACGATCGTACGATTGTCATAGCAGATGCAAGCCCAGTGGCTTTGGGTGGAGTATTAGTCCAAACTAATTCTGAAGGCGATCCCAGGATTATTGCATATGGTCACAAAACTCTGACTGACTGCGAACGCCGCTACTGCCAGACAGAAAAAGAGGCATTAGCCCTTGTATGGGCAGTGGAACATTTTCACATATTCCTCTATGGTAAAAAGTTTGAACTTATAACAGACCACAAACCGTTGGAAGTTATATTTGGTACTAAATCCAAACCATGTGCTAGGATAGAGAGATGGGTTATGCGTTTGCAATCGTACGACCATAAAGTTGTTTATCAACCGGGAAAACTAATATCGCAGATTCACTGTCCAGACTTAGTAAAGATGCAGAAAAATCCAATACAATTGAAAGACAATCACATTTGCCAAATTGTGGATTTTGCTCGACCTCGTGCTGTTTCTCTCAAAGAAATAATAGAAAGTTCAATGAATGACCAGGAAATTTTAAACGTGAAGGAAGGTTTGTATTCCAACATATGGAAAGACGACGTGAAACTATACAAAATTTTCAAAATGAACTCTGCTTCCATGAGGGTATATTATTGAGAGGAACAAGAATTGTGATTCCTTCGAACCCGAAAAAGGGTTTTAGATGCAGCCCATGAGGGACATCCCGGTATTGTGTCGATGAAGGCAAGACTTCGAACAAAAGTTTGGTGGCCTAGATGTGACAAATCTGCCGAAAATATCGTGAAAGCGTGTAAAGGATGCACTCTCGTATGTGCACCATGCTCACCAACACCTATGAAACGACGTGAGTTGCCAGCAGGGCCATGGATTGATATCGCGATCGATTTGATGGGCCCCTTCAAGTGGTGACCACTTATTTGTTGTAGTTGACTATTACAGTAGATATAAAGAAGTGAAGATATGTCGCAAAATCACCTCTACTGAAATTGTAGAAAACTTAAAGAAATATTCAGTCGATTAGGGAACCCAACTTCAATAACTGCAGATAATGGAAGACAATTCATCAGCGAAGAATTTAAATCATTTCTTACAGAAAGAAACATCACTCTTTTAATACAGTGCCATATTGGCCACAGCAGAATGGTGAGGTTGAGCGTCAGAATCGTGACATACTAAAAAGACTAAAATAAGTATAGCTGAAAATAAAGACTGGAAGGAGAGTTTGTTAGATTATTTAACTATGTACAACAGCACACCACATTCTGTTACTGGAAGAACTCCATCAGAACTTTTTTTCAATAGAAGATTTAGAGATAAATTACCTATGATAAATGATGCAATGGAAAGAATATCACAGGATACTGAGATTAAGGATAGGGATCAAGAAAGAAAAGAAAAAGGAAAGGAAAATGGAGATAGGAAACGGAAGGCTGAAGATTGTGATTTAACACTAGGAGATAAAGTGTATATCAAAAATATGAATAAAGAAAATAAGTTAAGCCTGGACTACAATCCAGAAACATACACAGTTGAAAATAGGAAAGGAGGAGATATCACGGTTCGAAATGATGAGACTGGTCAAATTCGTAGGAGGAATGTAGTCCATTTGAAAAGATTCAAGGAGAGTGGAGCGTGTTCCAAGATCAAAATAAAATCACCGACGATGAAATGAATATTGGAACCAACCCTACGTCACCTAAATAATGTAAGTTTTGATTTACCTATTCATGCATCAATGATACTTGATTCGTATAGAAAACGAATAAATGTTAATCACACTTGAAGAAAACCCATCACAAACATAGAAGCGTGTTATAATTTGGATTTATTGATAAATAGATAATTAATAAAAAAATAAATAAAACAAGAAAGGGATGTAGTGTATTGGTTGACTCATGCGCCGACGTCACGTGACAGTGGTGTTCCGGCCGTTGAGCGAAGCGGTTGTATCCTAAGATTGTGTGCGTGTTGTGGTGTTGGTGAGCCGTAAAATAGTCCAAAAAAGCAGGATATTACAATAGGTTTTGGAAACCCGCTGGCGGAAAGTTCCATTTTTAGAAGAACGGGACGGTGATCTGAATCGAGGCAACATAATGACTCGATGCAGTTCACAAAAAGGGAGACTCCCTCGGTAATAGCTATATCAAAGGTGAAAGGTCTAGAAGTTAAATCATCCGGAAAGTGAATCGGTGTGAAAGGCGCGATAATATTGAATTTCAATTCTTTAGATAATATATAAGGTCGAGCCATTTGTATTAGGGATTTCACATCCCCAATTCCTGTTTTTGTAATTAAAATCACCGTAGTGGATGACGGAATCCCTTAGGGCAAGGAGGGCTTCAAAGTCTCTCCGGAGCATAGATTTAGACGGCGATAAGTAGATCGAGATATTAGACCAGGGTAGATAATTTTTGAAACCAAAAAAAATTACAGTAGGATGAAACCCATTAGAAAAGGAGGGGAATATGATCAAAATGAAAGGAAAAATAAATTACGGTCGATCCGAGTTCGGGAAGTGGGAGGGTGAGTTTTAAGGGTAAAAATGGTTTATCTTGATTTCCAAAACTACAAGTCCTATGGAAAAAGTTAAATGGCAAAGTTGCATAAAAGATCTACAACTTTTGTATTTGCAGATTTTCACATAACCTCAAAATTTAGGTGAAAATTCAAAAACCAAGTTTTGGTTTTTATTTATATCTTTTCAAAAATTTTTTTTCTACGAAATTTGGTGAAAACTTACCTTATTATGTCCCAAATACACTGTAATTTATTTGATTAAAAATATTTATTTTTCGCTTCATTTTAATTTAATATCAAAAGCACCCTAATTTTCAATCGAAAATTTGACGTCAAAATATCAGCTTTTCAAAAGTTTGGGGGTTTTGTTCGTTGAAATATCTACTTGATGGTGTAAAGAAAAATATACATTACTATAGGAAATATTCTTAGAAAATGCATTGAAAATCTATTGCGACTAAATCAGGCACATTTCTTAAACGAGCTAAAATGTTTTATCGAAATCATTAATTGTGTTGTTTTTTTATATGCTGTAATATATTTTCTCTTGTATCGTTATTTTGAACTGATGAAATTTTATCTTTAGAAATATTACCGAAAACCCACCGCAGAGAAAGCAATGAGATTGAAAATTTAATATAAGAGCGTCCTTATTTATTTGTTTTCCTTCCTGTGATTACGTCTTGAGCTACAGAATGCAGCTATTGCAGTCTCATCATTATAATGACTTTGACAAGTTCGATGAATAAGAGCTGATGTTAAAGTTTCAAATTTTGTATTTATTGTCGATTCTCTTCTTGCTAGACGCCACTAAACGATTCAAAGCTGTTTTTATTTCATACACTTGTTTGTCGTCTGACTTATTGCAGATTATACAAACAGATTCTTCCATACTGGTAATCTGAAAAGACAAAATCAAATTAATAATGCCTCAAAGTTTTATCATGAGTATAACTAAATCTGTTTGTATAAAATAAACGAAATTCTTATTTTTTATTCTTGTACTGAAATATCATTCAATTTCAATTTTTAGGTTATGTTACGTTAAACATACTATTTATAAAAGAAAATATTACTATTTTTATTTTGAAGCTGATTAATATAGATTAAAATACAGATAGTATTTACCTTTCTATGCAGATTCCAAACGATTCTTTCAATAAAGTAAATTTCTCACAAATCACTTAGAGTAACTTAGCCTGCACGTGTATTTTTAAAACGATGTTGTACACTACTCTGTATCTCGAATACTGGCTAACTCTTCTACAGCTGCTACGAAATAGCAGGTATGTAGTAAGGCCCAGACCCTCCTAGGTCCGTCCCCACTTCTCAATGAAATAACTTACAATGGGCTTAAATTCACCGAAGGTCACTCAGGTATATAAATTATCTTAAAACAGCAATAAATAGGTCTACAAATATTATTTAAAGAAGATTCTACAACTTTTAAAATATTGTAGATGTCTTATTAAATATTAACTTTATTAACTTATTTGTTTGTTAATTATAGAAGGATATTTTAATTTGTAATTTTTCGTTTATCAATAAAACATGAAATCTTACGTTTTGAGTAATTAAAATGTAAATTTTAATAAATACCTCAAAATTGTACATAATGATTAAAAAAAATTTTCGAATTTGAGGTTTTTCAATTTTTGCATTTTCTAAGAATATTTCCTATAGTAATATATTTTTCTTTACACCATCAGAAAGTAGATATTTCAACGAACAAAACCCCAAACTTTTTGAAAAAGCTGATATTTTGACGTCAGAATTTTCGATTGAAAATTAGGGTGCTTTTTGATATTAAATTAAAATGAAGCGAAAAATAAATATTTTTAATCAAATAAATTACAGTGTATTTGGGACATAATAAGGTAAGTTTTCACCAAATTTCGTAGAAAAAAATTTTTGAAAAGATATAAATAAAAACCGTTTTTGAATTTTTCACCTAAATTTTGAGGTTATGTGAAAATCTGCAAATACAAAGTTGTAGATCTTTTATTGCCTACAACTTTGCCATTTAACTTTTTTCCATAGGACTTGTAGTTTTGCCGGAAATCAAGATAAACCATTTTTACCCTTAAAACTCACCTCCCACTTCCCGAACTCGGATCGACCGTAATTTATTTTTCCTTTCATTTTGATCATATTCCTCCTTTCTAATGGGTTTCATCCTACTGTAATTTTTTCATTTTACCATTTTTGTAGGCTTTGACCCTGGTCTATATGACAAGCGTACCGTGACCTGTCATTGCAAGTCTACATCCCGTCACCTCTATATTAATAAGAATGGGTAAAAGTGGATTGGACAGCAGTGAAGAGAACGTTTATAATAGATAGCGGTACCAGCTAGTGGAGCGTCAGTCCTGTCCGTACGTATCTGTACGTATCCTGGTAGAGCACAGGATTTGGGCCTAATTGGTTTCAGGAATCTTTCCTGAACCAGTACTATGTCGATTCCGTACTACTTTGTATACTGTTTGACGTATAATATTATGAAGCTCAGATGACAGATCGAAGAAATATTTGAACGAAAATTTATCAACCGTTAATCATATTGACACACATATATATAAATGTATATGATTCTGCTCTTAAAAAGGGTCTGTATGGTACACTTGTCATTTCAACTATGATACACGATTAAAAACGATTGTATTACAGTTACTATGCATAAGCGTAATTTAAAATAGGAATGAATTGCAAAATCACTCAATTACAAATATAACAGTTCATTTGGAACCCGTATTACGCAAATTAGGTAAATAAAGAGATCCGTTAACAATTTTATACGGCAATATCGTTCTGTGTTAGTTATATTAGAAATTGCTATTGCAGCCGACTGTAACGGTTGTATAAGATGGCGTAGTAACTTCATATCCGTTTAAAAGTTATTTTTGCTTTTTAAGCTAATAGATTTTTTATTATACGACAGGCTATCTTCGCTAAAACTTTAATAATTCGTTTGCACAGCACTTTAGTCATAAAACTGTTTTGCTGCATTAAAATTCAAAAATATTATGAGTATTGCCTTCAGCGGTATTGTCAATATCATCTTTTTCACAGAAATCGTCATCACACATAACACACTCTTTTTCATAAGAGTGTATTGTGTGGGAAGTGTTGTTTCACCACACTGATTTTTAATTATTGATGCAGAACCATTATCACTCCCTTTATTGGTCTTTGCGTTCTAAACCTTATTATCACACCAGTAAAATGTAAAACAAAAAGTAAACATGATCATTTAATGATAAGAGAATTGTCGTAATGACCGTTGTATGACTTATAGCAGTATATCAGGTATAACAATCTCAAATCACCATCAGTCGTACAGTAGTCATTATAAAACCTAATTTTGTACAGTCAAATTGCTGTAAGATGTTATATTAAAGTCTTGAAACTCCAAGAAATGTCTCGACTAAAATATTTGTATGAGTACGCATGACTACAACTCTATTACTGCGTCGTACAAACGCTTGGGATGTTTGATGAGAGTTTTATAATAATTTGAGATTGACCTGTTTTAACCTTTCCGCGAATACAAGCTGTTCTGTGCGAATTAATAGTAATGAGTTTTACCTATTTATAATTCGTTATTATGCGCGAATGACGCGATTTTTTTCCAAATGGGATTTTGGTTCGTTCATTCGGATTTGAAGTAAGATTAGCAACAGATTTGTTCATAAAAAATAGACACTAATCGAAAAGTAAATTACAATTTGAAACAAGAATTTTTTTCTGTTTTATTTAGGTTACGATATAAAATTTGAGATATATCCAGCACGGACAGGTCTCAAATTAAGGATAAATGCTGCTGAATTTTTATATTTCTTTACTTCTCACGAGTTTGACGATTTGTTATTGAATCGATTCAAGGTAAATTAATCTGCGCCCAGTCCTCGTTTTATTTGGACGTAGGATCTGTGCCATTTCATGGTAAATAAAAAATGTGGGGAGTGAATGTATCTATGGCTTATGTTTTTAAGTACTCATTTGAACATAAAATAGCATTTATCTACGGTTAGAAATTGCACATGTATTATTTTTTTGTTTAACTACGTTACTATAATCTATACTAATATTATAAACGCGAAAGTTTGTAAGGATTGATGTTTGTTGCTCTTTCACGCAAAAACTACTGAATGGATTTCGATGACACTGTACAATGACATATAGCTTACACATCAGAATAACACAAAGGCTATAATTTATAAAGATATAGTGTAAATTATCCAAAATACAGCAATAAGTGTCAAGTAAGTAAGAGAAAAATCTGTCATCTGCGAGCTATTCTGGCGTGCGCCGCAAAAACCGTTGGAATTACTTAACTTACATGGAACGTATATAATGTACAATGGAAATGTTTATCTTAAATAGTCCTACAAAAAAGCCCGCGACAGCATATAACTATATTTTATGTGTAAGCCATTATCGCCAAAATAGTGAACCATAAATACAGTAATAATTGATAATTTATTTCTAACGCACATTTGGAAGTAAGAAATTGATCCTTATATCAAAATAAATACTTTTATCGCATCTGGTGTTTAAAGTAGATAAACTTTGTCTTTTACACTACATCATTTAGATAAATATTTGAATAGTTTTGACGACAGACATGCGAGTGCGCGATGTTATGGTGCGGTCCGGCGGCAGGGTCAGACCATAAAGGTAGCAGGCATGCATTTGAGCACGCAATGTTTTTCCCGCGGCCAGCTCTACGTAGCTTGCTCACGCGTTTCTAAATCGCAAAATGTGCATGTTTTTACAGACCAAAATAAATCGTTTAACATAATTTATAGAAGTATATTACAGTAGCTACCTATAATTTTTGCATTACACACAAATATAATTGTTCCAACATTTATAACTGGACAATAGCTGGACCGATTTTCATTTTTAATTTGTTGGATTTGTCTCCGTTCCGAATAGAAGAATAACAGAAAAACATTGAAAAATTGACAAAAAAATAAAACGCTTTCTATCATCATTATCACAATTTTCCATCACCACGCAAGTGAAACCGCGGAGCGTAGCTAGTTTCATATAAACGTAAAAGACAGCATTCACCTTAGCTATTCACATATCAATTGCTTACGTAAATATGATAATAAAATTTATGATTTTGTAGTTGATATTGAATGTTTATGTAACATGTTAATTGGCTCTTTTCGTGATCAATTTTCAAAGACCTAATATTATATACATAATAATGTATTGTTCAATAAGTTAAAAATAAAGAAAAAATTAGAAATTACATGAACTATAATTATATTTTTGTTAGAAAGATAGAAAGTAAGAAAGAAAGAAAATTTCATTTTGATGTACAAATACATATGTTAGTGCATTAAGTTGTATTATTATAACAATATTATGTTATCATCACAAAGGTTGTCCCTCAACATAAAAGGTGGTGGTCACGACCACAATGCTCTTCTTCCGTGACGCTTAGCTCATGTACAATGGAAATGTTTACATATCTTTTTCTATAAATATTATAATTTTTTTCTAGTATCATTTTTCCTACCTGTACTTAGTTTTTGAGTGAGTTCCTGAGTAATGAGATTATCAACAAAGTATTGTATGATCCTGATACCTACTCTTACGTACGCTATTGAAAGTTGGGTATGGCACAAGTAAAATGAAAGAAGAATCAATGAATGATATCAGAAAGCGGTGTGGTCAGAAAGAAGGTTTAGTGACTTGAGTAGAAAAAGGCATGTTGAGGTAGTTTGGCCATGTGAAAAGTATGAATGACTGAAGACTGGCAAAACAAATTTATAGAGAGAATGTGAGTGAAGGAAAGGTCGGCAAGGGGCGTCCTAGAAAATCCTATGCAGACCAAATGGTGCCATATTAAAAATAGGATCAAATTTAAAATACACGAAATCGACAAGCCTGCATGAAGAGATTGATGAATGTCATTTCAGCAACGAAGGTTTGTACAGATCGCAACATGTGGAAATCTGTATACTACATCCTTTAAGTTTTCGTTAGTGCTTATTTTAGTATTTTTGATTGTATATGCTGGTCTTAGAAACAACCAGTCTAATTTTAAAAATTCACTCTCTATTAGGCAGCTCATTTAAGCTTCGTTGATTGAACAATAAGGTTTATTTAGTTTTAGGCACTTAGGTATAAAAGTAATTGTAAATTTTATATGTTGTAAGTAATATCTTTTAAGTACTGAACTAAAAGCACTATAGAGTCTTAACATATAGGGCCATAATTATTTTTATCGAGCGGCGTAGAATGAAAACAATGCTAAACATACTGATAGACAAGTGCTATTAAAAAGTCGGAAAATAATGTATGTGTTGTCCGATGACTTTGAAAATAGTAATTTTATTTTTTAAAGAAATAAAATGTTGTTTTTTACATAAACTACAAAGTCCTTTATTTAATATATTAAAATGTACCAACTTTTATTAGCTATTGAGTGCACCTTTTTAATTACTCCTTTCAAAACATCGTATTAAATAGATTATAATGGTAACTTCTTTTATCGAAGGTCTCCGAGGGAAAATTTGTTAAACCTGTATGGTTACCAAAATTTAAACCTATGTCAATTATTTGAAAATAATAATGTTCACTTGTTATACATAGCCGTCTGTCTCATTTGCCCTTATCCCTTTAACCCAATATTTACTCAAATTAAAATAAAACTTTACATGATTATATAAAACAATTTCATCCTTTATTTTAATTAACAATTCATATTAGGGAACTAAAATTATTTGATTATTTTTATAGATATGGTAAGATTATAATAACAAATTTTATAATATTATAGTCGATAATCACTTATTATGACTTAATATAATGAACAAAAACACACAAATAAGAATGGGTGTCTGGTCTGCTCACCTGTCGGTTTATGGTGCCTGTTAGAAGAATTAAGTGAGACAGGAGACGTACTCTGCTAAGCCTTCCGCAACTAAGTGGCCACGCCCTAAACTAGTTTATGTTTTGGGTATGTTATACCAAAAAATATTTGAAAACATTTAATTTTTAACGCTTGCGGCATTTCGGTATATTATAGGTATTGGCAAATAAAAGAGTCATTTTGTCAATTATTGTTAAATTGTCTTGTTTCTATTGAGTTATGAAATTCTTAATAAAAACAAACAATGTATAATGTTACATCATAATCTTGAATTTTTCTATGACGTTTCATAGACTTTATTACATGTAAAAAATTTTCAACCTTCCATTGGCCTGAGCGTAACTCGGTCTCCCAGGGTACTACGGAATTATAAAAAAATAAAAGTTTTCTAATGATACGTTGACGAAAAAAAATGAATTGGATGAGCTGTAAAATATAAAAAAAGAAATCAATTGTAACTAGTCAAATCAAGTACATTTTACATTAAATGTTCAATTGTAAACTACATGCGAAACATAAAGTAAGAAATATTAAATGCAGAGAAAGGGATTATTTGCAGAGCAGTCATTATTTTTAATCAGTCACTAGTTAAATAATTATCAATCAGATGACAACTTTCTTCGCATACAATTCACATTCAAATGATTTCATTACAAAGTGCTGGAATCTAGGAATTTTCAATGTCTAATCAGAGTTGTATCGGAAACTACTTGCTCTCCAATGTTGAGATGTATAACTTTTTTATACAAAATAAAATTCCTGGTTAAGAAATGTGCTATAATATTAGTAGCTTACGAGAAAATAAAGAATATCCATAATATTGGAGAAATTATCGGCTTTTAGATTATATACCGGCGAGGCTGGCTCATAAAATATAAACTAACTAAAGACTCCTTTGTAATTTCCTCCTAATACTATTTGAATATCAGGAAATACAGCGAAGTGAAAATAGGTAAGTGAATATAAAAATACGTTTTAGACAAATGGGAAGAGCAAGTAGTTTTCGTAAGTACTTAAAATTAATTTTAAGCACTCGACTCTGGTGTGAATTTTTTGTACGTTTATAGGCCGACTATTACCTTTCTTTCAAAATGCCATCCAAAATAGGTTTAGGTAGGTGACACAAGATGCCTGCAAAAACCGGGACTCTTAATATTAACATTTATAGGTCGCGCATCATTAATTTCTATTTCTCATATCGCAGCGTGCCTACAACATATGAGCGAAACTACGAAAAATAATATTTGGAACAAAGAGCAGCTCTGAAAAGAGCTGTGCGCGCGCGCCGCGGGTCAGCGCGCGCCACCTCCTCGCCGCAGCGCGGCCCCGCGCCCGCCGTTTTCCGAGACGCGAACGGTCAAAGTGACCAGGAACAAACACCAGAACATGTTCTTGTAGGGAATTGAGCGATCTGAAAAAAAACGTATCTTATTATCTTTTCTTAAACCTACTTGTTTCAAAGTTAATTTTAAATATGCGAACTTTAGCAACCTCTAATTATTAACACTGAAATTTATGTTATCATTACAGGTTTTTCCCCAATTTTAGGAAAATGATTAAATTATTATGAAATATATTAAAACTGTAACCGAAAAATCATTAAATATATCATTATTAGAAAATAATAAAAAATATCGAATACTAAATGCAACAAAAATAATTTTATTTGATTCTTTTCAGTAATGGTGGGTTTTTCAATCAAATTGAAAGATTTTTAAACTTGACGATTTCGATTTTCGAATGACTGTTTTAGGATATTTCATAATAACTTTAACAATTCTACATGAAATTGGAGAAAAAGTAAAATTTTAGCATAAGTTTCGAAAAAAAATATAAGAATCATTGGAATTGATCTTAAGTTACAAATTTTGTAATTTTAAACTAAAGCCATTTTCATGTTATTTATATAAAAAATAAATAAAATAAAATTATAAAAACTGCTTTCAAAAATCTATTTAAATAATTTTTTAAAGGGACTTAAAAATAATTCATTAGTCGTTTTTGTGCAGTCAATTCCAACTAAGGCAAAGCAAACGAATATATAACAAATAAAAATTAATATGAAATGTTAAATATTGATTCAAAAAAAATCTTTTTTTTCTTAGAAGAGACACAACTTTGTTTTATCTTTAGCTGGGACTGACTCCAAAAACAATTGTTTAGTTGTTTTTTCAAAAATTATTTAAATAAGATTTTGAAGACTATTTTTATTAATACTTTTATTTCAGATTTTTTAGTTATCGAGTCATTATTTTTAATTCGGTTTATACTAGGTTTTACTAATAGTCATTAAATAGTAGTTTCTGGCAACAAATCGCAGTATTGTCTATCTTAATCGCAGTCCTATCTCCTAACCATCAAGGAGTGCTGTGGTTTACATCATCAGTTCAACAGCATGATATGACAACTAACATAGGTATACATTTGAAAAATTAAAAAACAAAGCTCAAACACACTATACGTGTAATGTTTGAGGGTTTCCCTTGATTTCCCTTGAAACCCATCATCAAATTCTAACTTAATGACTATTGGATCGTCTCGAGAGAATAACCTTTTCAAAGAAAAAAAAAATTCTAAGTCGGTCCACAATTGACGAAATTATCGCTGAACATACATAAAAAACATACAAACGAATATAGAAATCCTCCTCCTTTTTTGAATTCGGTTGAAAATAGAAATTTGCGACGCGTGACGTGTGAATATTAAGAGCCCCTGTTTTATTTGCACGTTTACTCATTCCTCTAATTCTATTTCTGAGAAGAGTAAAAAAAATAAATGGTATTTTTGATCACATCTCACAGTTTACACCACATACTAACGCATGTCACTTGACACTACATTTTCTAGCTATCTAATCATAGCTATAAACATATTAAATTACATTTTTGAGTTTGGAGAGCTTGAAGAAGCTCTTGTGCCTCTCTTGGAGAAAATTTTAAGCTCAAATTGAATAATTTACAGCTAGGTGTATTTTCGAAGACTTTGAGTTTGAAATTAACAAAAAGGTTTTATATATTCAACCGCTTGAAGATAGATTTTTGATCACTGTGACAACTGTATTTTGGAATTTGAGAAGCTCAAATACACATCGTTAAATGTCATAGCGGGAAGTTTAAGGGATGGCCTGCAGGGTCAATTGTTATACAATTTTTTTTATTCTATATCACAGTAATATTAAAGTGTATGTTTAAGATCACTTATAATTCTTAAAAAAATATCGCTTAGCCGACTATTATGTTATTAATTATGTAAATATACTATACTTAATATCTTAAGAAGATACTATTAAAAGTATTATTATCTAGGTGTTTAGTTGGTACTGGTTAACCAAAAAAAGTAAATTATTTTTCTCTCACTGTTATGTAATGTTTTAGGTAACGGTTGCTCAAATGATCCTCGAAACAAGTGAAATTCTGGGTTTCTTTCGATTTTAAAAATCGTGTCCCAATAATAATACAACAATTATTTTTTTACATCAATAAGAACAGTTACACGATTAGATGAGGACTTTATCACAGCTTCATTATAAGTTTCGAAAATTTACGTATGGTATATTTAACAACTTTAAATAATTACATTTTAAATGGTGATTCAAATCGAAAAATGATTAGAGAAACCTTTAAATGATTTTTAAAAAGCCATTCAAAGATTACCCACTTCTTCGTCGATTTTCATTCTATTGTTCATGAAGAACACAAAAAACCACAAAGAACAAAAACATATTATAAAAATATGGCGTCTGGTTGTCGCTGTATTTAATTTTCATGGTTTAATACAGCGACATGTAGGGACACTCTTGAGAGTGTCCCTAAAAATATGACAATAATCAATTTTTTTGAAAATCCTTACATTAATCGATTAGTCTTAATCTTAGTTAATGTTTTAGTTTCCGTTTATCGATTGACATAAGAATCATCAAAATTGGCTCATGAGGTATCACAAAGGAACAAACAAACGTAGATATATGCATACAGATTCAAAAACACATTACCTTCCTTCGCGTTGTGTAATCGAGTAAAAAGTTACCTACGTATTTGTAGTTAAAAGCATCCCGTTCTTTAAGATAAACTATTTCGTATTATAATAATTTTTATTATGTGTTTCAACAATATGTAAAATCGGTTTATAATACAGATCAAAAAATTGCATTTAGCACAATGTAGCTCTCTAGTAAATCAAAAAGTACTGAATACAATACATATTTGTTCACTTTCCTTCATGCGCAGTATTAAAAACCAAAATCATTTAAAATAATACTATATTTGAGGTTTTGAAATAACAGAGTTCGTCAGTGTACTTACTCCCCTGTTACAGCTAACGCACAGGGAGTCTGCCTGCCTGTTCATCTATAATCATCACATCGATAAGCGGGTTTGCTCGTATGTCCGCATGTCGCGCATGAGTGATTGTCAAAATTCAATGAAAAATTTCTGGTTTTTTAATTGAGTTGACGTTTGAATTCCTTTTTTACAATACTTACTAGAGAGTACAAAGTTAGAGTTCATTAAGAATCAAAAATTATCGATTCCATACTAATGATATGTTAAAGATCTGAACAATTGAATACAAAGGTCAATCTGGGGTCAGTTGATATAGAGTATGCTATTTAATTTACTAGATTTTATTATACAATTTGACTAATATCAGTTTTTTGAAAACTCGCACAGCTTCTGCTGAATCTTTAATGTTCTATCATTTTTGGTTTTAATTATTAATGGAAATCCATAATTAGACGCTTACCTGCAACATGCGATAACAACATGCAGCATGCAACCACTGCCGACAGACATCCAACAATGCTTGTAACTATTTGTGTAGTGGTTGGTGATAGTTATTCTGTGACAATTGACAAGAATCTTTACTGGTGATGGTCTGTGGCTGATGATAGAAGAATTTCTGTCACCCTTTAAAGTATTGCCTAGTGCATGACTGCATATCACATGAGGTGGTTGGGAGTGCATCTGTCGGTTGTTTTAATACTCCTTACGCCCTGCAGGATGTGACTGTCTGTATTTTCCTGATGATGTACCTAATTGACATGAAACATACGTAGAAATAACAATATGATTATTTGACGGATTAAGATAAATAATGAATTAACACTTGCTCAGGTGTCCGATATCTGTCAATCTTCTTTAATTAATATTTAAGTCGTTGGATAAGGATTTGTAGTTGAAAAACAGATTCCAAGAACTTTAAATGTTCATATAATATATCTTTACTGTTTAACAAAATACCACTAACAACATTCAGGATCTTGAAATGGCTTTTTAAGTTATAATTATTTCTGTTATAGAAAAAAAATCGAAATTCTTAAAGAAAATTAACCTGCACCATTACGAAACGTAAAGGACAGTATGTAATTATTGGTTTATATGAACATAATTGTATGTATATGTGTAAGGTTTCTTTTTATAGCTTTTTATCAAAATTGTTCTCCAATCATAATGATACTGACACAAAAAACCTTTTTAAATTCGTCAGTGTATGACAATAAGTATGATCTTTGAATAATAAATAAAAACATGAGCATGTTGATATAGTTAAGGGTTTTATTACTATAAACCGTCTCATTCTAGATTTAGGTTTTTGTGGATCACATCCACAGGTTTTGGCCAATTATATAAAAAACCACGGAGTATATTTAGTTGCTATGCTCAAAAGAGTATGCAGATTACGAAAAAACCTTTATTGCAATGGAATCCTGGTCAGTGCTACATTTTCTTCAGTGATGCCATGTTGATTAATGCTATATCGTAGTGCTCAGATGTTTGTACAACATTGCCACCATGCCAGTTTGGGTACAATGAAAGCACAAAACTAATACCACTGCAGAGGAGTCTGAGACAGACAGATGTTATATGTGCAAAAAAATCTTCATCATAGCATTGAAAGATGTTTTTAAGCTTTTAAATTGGGAAGAATAAGTCACAATGAAAAATATTGAGTACATATCTCGTCTTCGATTTGCTAGTGTATAGTCCTAATGCCAGTATCGCTAAATGGTTGAAGCACCATGCTTAGAGAGTTCAATAAAGTTTCTCAAGAAGTGGGTCTAAAAAAAAAAGAGTAGAGACGAATTTACCTTAAGACCAATTAAGCCTGAACCTAGGGCGGTCAGATATTGGAGTTGGCTAATCGGGGTAGATGTACTGATATGGACATGAGTTGATAGAGCTGAGAAAGTGGCGACAGGTACTACATCGCCTAGGGTCGGAAAAACTGCTAGTCCGCCTCTGTGGACGCGACGGAAATTTAATATTTAATGCCCATGTTGCATTCACTCCAGTGGCTAAGGGTAGCTCTATTCTAATATTATCATACATAACCACAATAAACACAAAAAGAACACCGACTGAAATAACCCGATAACGAATCCAGCCGGGTATGCCTATGGACGTTTGTCTTCTAAATATTCAGAAATCGTATAATACTCTTTTCTACCAAGTATTTGTTTAATAATAATCTTAAATTCATATAAGGGAAATTCTGCATATCCACCGGCACCTCATTTAGCATTCACAGACAGAGCTTCTGTAACGAATTCGTGACTTTTTATAATTAACTAACATTTAAACTCAGTTTATTTTTATTTCGGGTACCGAGTCTCATATTTTTCCTTCATTACTTCACTACTCCTCAGTTAGCCATTCCCCTCTCCATCAGATATCTTATTTCTAAGAGGCTGGAAACGCATTGGTCACTTCTAGGGTTGAGACTGTCTATGGGTGGCGGTGACCGTCTATCTACTCTCCCGGTGGGTCGCACGAACAAAATTGGAATACGCATTATAATTAAATGTAAATAAAATATGATGAAAATGATTTTGAATTTGTATATAAAACGCGAAAAAACATTTTCCGCGATCTTATATTTAATTTTTCAAATTAAACTTTATTGTTTTGTAACATTTCATTATTTTATTACACTTTATTGTTTTATTAGACACATTCTAATTTTTTATATACATTTATGTTTTTGGTGGGATATACCATAATAAAAAAGGAGTCTCTAATAACAGTAGTAATAATAGTAGTAATAATAAAAACGATGACAAAAAATTGCAAAGGAATATAACCAAATAGACATATAAAATACAATCGTAATAAGATAATTTTATGTATCTTGTGTATGACTACGAGAACTAGATGATACTAAATAGCAATGGTCATTAATGTTCTTGAGCTGACACACTAAATAAGAAGAAGTTACTTTTTTTTTATATAATTTCACTGTTTCAAAATAATGTACAAAAACTCAGGTGAAAAGAAACATTCTGTACGTTTTCATATAATTACACCACCCGAGGTGAGTTTAAGGCCAGTAGTTGTTATCAACGAATGTTGAAGGCACCACTTCTATTATCACGAAATGGAGTCATTGGTCAATGCCATAGCTGACGACATATCAATGCATGATGGTGAGATTGCACATATATATAAATAAATATATATATATATATATATATATATATATATAGATATACATATTTTTTTAGATATAAATACATACATATATATATATATATATATGAAAAAAGGGCCATATTTTAAGCACCCGAAACCGACGAGCTTGCATGATAAGCTTCATGGATGTCAGTGAAGCAAGAGAGATATGCAAAGATCGTACCAGTCTGTCTACCCTTCTAGCGAATGGGATATTCTATTGCTTTTATATTGTTTTGTGTTAACAATGAAATGCTATTTCTCAGATGATGAAGAAAATTGGCCAGCTTGTAAGGCCCTATTGGCGTGCAGCGGGATTTTGGCTATATATCTTTTAGTTGTGTTGAAATTTTTGCCAAAATTTATGAAAAATAAGCCAGCTTTTCAGATGAAATATGTACTGAAGGTTTACAACTTCTTTCAAGTATTGTACTCCTTGTACTTGGTGATTAAGGTAAGTTGACATATTTATATACAAATTCTTAAACTGGACTCTTTTAATTTTTAAAATTTTCTGTCTTTTATTAAGAATCATGAATCATTTTTGGGTCACGACGTCTACTCTTATGCCGCATCACATCATTTTAGCAGAACAGTTTCGGTGGCGGAGAGGCGTCGGCGACCCCGGCCGGCGCCGCGCGCGGCTGCGGGATGCTGAATGCCGTGATCGCTCAATTCATTACGTGAATCAGTTACGAACTGACCGTTTCCGACAAATCAACTGTTAAATATAAAATCTTTGAGAATCTATTCAGCATGGAATTATTATATAAAAGCGTACAAATTTAATATATTAAAGACATATTCTGTTTTTTTGCTTGTACCGCTTCTTAAAAAGGCGCCTCCATTTTTGTTCTCAAAATTACGGGTACCTTGAATATTATGTCTGTTATTAGGTTGAACTGTTAAACTGTCTAGTTTAATAGGTCGGCTGTTTAATTATGATAAAATAATCCTAATACTTACGTGGTTTGTAAATGCCACAGTCTTAGCCGCGCCTGTTCCCGTGTAGACATAAAACAAATCCTTTCGTCTTGTATATAGCCCCATCAGGAAATCAAGATTCCGATCTCAGCCCGATTCTGATTCAGGTCCTGCTCTCGATGTCGACGTCTTTTATTCTGTAATCCGATCCCTATCCTGCTTTGAGCTTCGACCTCAGTACTGCTTTGTGGCGCTCTTCACGTTACCCTCGTCTCATTTTCGATTTCGATCGCGGTCTCGACTTTCAATTCTATTCTTCGTTCGATGTGCATTTTCGATTCTATTAACACTTACGGTTCTGATTTGCGTGAAGACTTAGCAAATGTTAGTAGTATCTACATAAAATTTGGATTAGTGTAGTTTTGTATGAGAATTTTTTTTTCTAGATTCTAGAGTGGCAGAAATATGAAATTTTTGTTTGAAAGCTTCTCGTTCACGCGTATAACATATAGTTAGTTTTATAGTAACCGATTTAAACACGAAAAAAAAACCGCCCAAAATATGCATAGCGATTTTGATTTTCCATAAAATATTTCATGCCTTATTTCACCATCTTAAAGCTACTTTTCTAAAAATGATATATCCAGTTATTTTCCATTGCTAATAAGCAACTAAATTATAAGTTTTACTGTCAATAGGTTCAGTGGTTTCGCTTTTTTTTTCTATAAAAATTTCACCCCCATTTCATCCTTTATCCATTCATTTTTGAGAACGATGCATGTCAATATTTTTACGTAATGATTAGAGAAAATATTAATTTTGTCATAAATATTTCAGCGGTTTTGATTATCCATACCACATTTTCTCCCATATTTTATTTCTTCCGTTTTAACTAAAAAAGACCAACGTATCTATTTTCATTTATGTCTGTAAATAACTAAAATATTAAATTTCAAATCTGTAGTTTGAACAGTTTCTATTTTCCATACAACAATATTTTACCATTTTCACACTCTCAGGAGCTGTATTTCTACAAATCCTTTGTTAGTGCTCAACTATGTACAACAGGAAAATCCCTTCAAAAATTCACGTCTGCAGACACAGTAGTTTGATCTGATGATACATTAGACAGTCAGTTTACTGTTTTATATATATAGACAAGAAAGAAATAAAATGTTAACTAGTTTCATCAATGTTTTTTATTATTTTAGTTTCAGTTTTTGAAACCTATGTTACAATTGTTATTAACAATAATAATGTCAAGGCTTCTGTGAAAATAATAAAATTATTCATCTTTAGCAGGCAATTTGGAATAAGCATTTTTACTAATAAGTACTAGTACATAAGTATTAATTAGTAGTTTTCGTTTTGGTGACTACGCAAATTCAGAAGAGGAAAATTGAGAGTTTTCTCTATTGTAATCAATATAAACCTTATAACAGGAATAAGGATCGAGGTGGGAGACGCTAAACTGATCAGAAACGGAGACGAGACCGTGAACGGGAGTGACGAAAACAAGTCAAATATGGTTTTTGTTTGATTCAATGGATTTTGTATTTTAACTTTAATTCAGATCGCTATCTTGTAATAAAACTTCATAAACATACGACAGCTGCGATGATTTATACGACTTATTACTATTAGGTATGCGTCACTATTAGGTAGATTCAAATATGATCATAGAAAACATCTTACATCTTTTTTATAATGACGCAAAAGCAGAATATGGCGTTTAAAGGATACGTTTTAGTTATTTCAAATATGTTGTTTAATGCGCTGCAAACGGAACGAGCAAAAAAGTAGGAGTGCTTTGGGACAACTCGCGGTTGTTTAACGAAACGTCAACAATACAATTTGTTGTTTTAGTACACCCGGTACATGAGCAGCTACGGGCTTATCACGAAGAGATGTCCGACGGAACCGGCCGACCGCTCGGAGGCGAGTAACATTTTTTTTTTATGGTAATGCAATTTCCAAGTACTACAGTTTCATTACGTAGTCATTACTGACGTCGGTCAGAAACATAAGTTTGTTTGTACATCATCTACGCATACAATAAAAGAGTAGAAGCCGTATGTCTGTACAGTGCATGTGTGGAAAATGGAGAGGGGACGATAAGAGAAAGCTGATATAAGAAAAAGCAACGATTTATAAGCGGGACGGGGAGCACATGCGAGAGCCTGGAATGGGTACGGGGTCGAAAACGAGTATTGTATCTGGCATTGGACGATGAGCGTGACCGGGGTCGATGTCAAGAACAGTATCAAAACCGGAGCTGAAAGCGGGGAAGAGATGGGCGGATATCTAGTACTAGAATAAAAGACATAATAGTAGAAGTAATTCTCTCTAATTTTTAGATTGTTTGTCCAACGTATTTTCTCATATAAAGCTTTGAAAGGCTTCTTATACTATTGCTACGAAGATATCAATACAAAACTAAATGGGAATACAAAAAGTGGGTTACATTTATAGTCAACTGTGTTTTATATTAAAATGTTATAAAACACTAATCGAAATATATGATTGAGGTGTTTTTTGACAGTTTAAACATTTTTTATTTTATTCAATTACTAACAAGACACAATAATATATTTGACAATCTAGACTAAACACAAAACAAGTAATAGGTGACTACGGTAGTCGTAAACATTAACTACAATTACATTTTATATAAAACTAAAGACAAAATATGTATAAAAGTATATAAAAAAAATTAACACTGGATTACGGAATAAACAACTAAAAGTGTAAAAGTGTAAACAAGTAAAGTGTACATTGATGTGTAATATATCATAGATTGGGCGCTAATAATTATTAACGTGTGAAGTCGTAGATGGTATACATCTGTGAGACGTCCTACTTTTAATTGGGTGTCTTCGTTAATTTACATACAATATATTTCAAACGGACATACATACATATTCTAAAACTGGACATTATTTAGCTGTAGACTACAGCTTTATATTACAGTAACCTCACTCAATGAAACACTTTGCTGGTTGACCTTTTTTTTCGTTGTTTATTTTGTAGTCGAGTTTTACCTCCGATTACTCCTATCCAAATTTACAAATTTATAAACTTTATCTCCTTACAATATTATTATAACAATGCATAAATAATTACTAAATACTTCTTATGTTTGAAAATTAATGACAGAGTTATACAATCTATTAAACATGGTAAACCACGATAAAATATACGACTCACATTAATGGTCACTAATTAGTACACATAAACGCACACGGACACATATTAATACAAGCACTCGCACATGCTTTCGTACTCAAATAAAAACAAACACACACATACGCACACACGCACTCAAACGCAGGAAATCATACAACAAAAATGTATATGGCTTCTAACGATATACAAAAATATACATTTATAAAGTTACTATACGGTGTATCGAAATTACATACAGTCTATCATTTACCCAGTTTCATGTTCGGAATGCATACAGACAGACAAGTAAACAGGCCTATTATTTACACAATCATATGTTCTTATTATAAACCAACTTTAATTTACATCGGTGAAACATTTTTTTTAAGTTATTCTTTTATAACTTAAAAAAAATGTTTCACCGAGATAGAGAAACAGACAGACAGAAAGTAGCTTATCATTTACGCAGTCACATGTTCTTCCTGTACCTACACCAGTTTTCATAATGATCGGTTTAATCGCAAAAGACATACAGACAGATAAACAAGTAGATATAAACACAAGTGTCTGTAATTATTATAAATAAAAAAAATCATATGCATAATCACGTATATGTCATTATTGTATACCAATTTTCATCAAAAGCAGTTAGTAGTTTTTAATTATAAAAGTACATACAAATAGACGGACGGACTTAGATTTAAAGAACAGTACAATTGGGATCAGGTGAACATCAATGACGAAATTTCACAAAAAATGAATCTAAAGACAAACGCAAGAGATTAATATTAGTATAGAGAGCGGAACCAACTACGGCTCGCAGTTTTGAACTGTTGAATACAAGCTTAAGACGTTTCAGTTTGAATTGTCCCGTAATAGAATTTTATTTTGTGTTTGTTCGTTTCTTTAATTTATTTTTTATTAGTATTAAATAAGCCACAGAGAAACGTTGCCTTTTGTAAGTTGTTGTAAAAGTGTATGTATAAGCTAGTGGAATGTCTTTATAGAAGTGATATATCGATTTTGTAGGTGTTAAACGATATCTGGCCCTACTTCATTGCCAAGCACGTGGATCTTATGGACACCGTTTTCTTTGTACTCCGGAAGAAGGTCGAGCAAGTGTCATTTCTACACGTTTACCACCACTGCGTCATGGTCACGTGGAGTTGGCTGCACCTATTTTACTTCCCGACGGATCAGTTCGTATTCGTTGGGCATCTGAATAGCACAGTGCACGTTCTCATGTACACCTACTACGGCCTGTCTACGATGGGGCCGGCGTTCATCAAATACTTGTGGTGGAAAAAGCACTTGACTAAAGTGCAGTTGGTAAGTGATACTTGATTTTAAGTTCCATATGATTCTAGAAAGAATTATTATGATTAGTAAATACGAAAATCATATTATTCAATTCTTTTTGGTATATTGAGTAAAAATGTTTAGATTTCGTATAAATTGTTGTACGCAAATAAAAAGTCAGCAAGTGCAAATTAAACAAACTTACAATAGCATTGTTCTGTATCGACATTATGCTTACCGAACAGATTTTTACTATACTTCCTAAACACATTTTTATTTTTCTTGTCAAAAATTGTTACTGTTGTCTTACCTTAAATACCGAATTCTCAAAAGCAAAATTGTAAAAAAAATATGTGTCTCAGTATCGCATATTGAAATAAACAGAATTATGACGTACAAGACACTACGTCTATTTTTATAGGAAGAACGTATTCCTTTATCTTGCATGTCGTCCGATCACGCTTGTAATTACGAGCCTGGCTGCTGTTGTTTTCTCGGTTCTGACCCGTCCCGCACTCGCTTTCGACACGATTTCACTTCTGATTCCGAGCCCAACTTTTATCTCAGTAGAGTCAGTCTCTGGCGCACTCTCGCTCCCGGTCCCGCTTTCAATTCTGATTTCGGTACCTCACCTTATTCCGGTTTCCATCACACTTTTTATTTTAATTCTAGCCTCACATTCGAATGCGACCTTAATCATGTTCCCAATTTCGATTCTTTCCGTCTCTATTCCCGACTTCGCTCTTCATCCCCCTTGCTATTTCTATTCAAAAATCCGTCACTATTCTGATTGGGACAAAGCCGGAGCAAATGCTAATATCAAAATAAAATTTAGGTTATATATTTAGACTACTTGGGGATAGGGTAGCTTTTTATGAGTGAACGAATTTTTAGAATCTCTAACAACACAAATGTGTTGATGAAGTCAAGGCGAAGCATTAATAATCTATTTTTATTCAATGAGCTTCTTATTACTGTAGACATCTTCAGAATAGGTTAATTTTATTTTTTAAATTAACGGATCGGTTGATTTTATTCGATTAATTTAGTATGAATACGCAAAGGAAATTGTGTATGTATTTTCAAAAACATTTCGTTTTTCATCAATGACTTAGACACGCAAATAATACAAAAAAAATGCACACTCATTAAAGGAAGTTTATTCCTATGAAACATTTGATTACAATCCATTCTGCCTTTTCAGAGATTAGTTCGGACAAATATATAAACAAACTTTATCTACAATTAGAGTAAAAATTAAAAGATGATAAGTATGTGCATATGCGCGAAGATAAAAATACGTATGTCAAAATTTTACACGAATATCGATGTTCAGTTTCATATATGTTTATATGTGAAAATATAAATACAAAAGTGTCCCATTTGTTACACTCCAGATTATTAAAATCATATATAACCCATCATTTGCGCAATTACATTTTCTTACTGTATAACAATTTTCATGAAAATTGGAGACATCGTTCTTAACATATAAAAAGACATGTAAATACAGACAAATAGATAAACGGAAAAGGATTTTAAAAATAGTAGAATTACAATGAGTGAGTAATAAAAGGAATATTTATCACAAAACTATACAATAATTCACAGATCTTGTAATGATGATGATCTACGCAACGTTCGGACGCATGAAAAATAAAATCAATAACAATAGGAGTAAAATAAATGGATTAAAAGTAAAAATCAGCACCAAAACAATATTTTTTAATTAGGTATATATAAATTATTCTTAGTTTTCTAGGTTATAATATAAAACTTGAAATACGTCATAACATTTTAAAAATTTATACTTTTCTTGGGTTCCGAGCCGAAATGGTACACTCTTGTAGTTTCGTCATGTACGTCCGTCCGTCCGTCCGTCCGTTCGTATGTCACAGGCATTTTACTCAAAAACTACCAAATGCATAATGATGAAATTTGGAGTATAGGTGTCTTGTATAAGCTACTATTTACTATGGTAGTTAAACAATAAAAAAAATATTCTTGAGGGGCACTCCATACATGTAATAGAAGCTGAAAGAAAAAATTCGTCCAACAACGTGTGGCACATGTTTCCACAGTTATTTAACACGCTTTTACTAGCCTCACCTGTATGTATGTGTGTAACTGATTTACTAGCTTCACCTGTATGTATGTATGCATGTTACTTGTTTGTAACTGACTCTTTTGAACTCGATTTGGACCCCTTTAGACGGTCAGATTTCATTTAAGCTTTATAGGTTTATGAAGGCAATATAATAATTACATATACAGAAAAATATCATTTTGAAAAAAATTTTAGCTTCTGAAATTTTGTAATGTTTAAATTGGATATTTCAAAAAAAAATTTACTTAAAACATTATGAAAATTGAAAATTAAAAAAAATCTGAAAAATAAGTTAAATTTGATAACATTGAAAACGAATCAAAATTTTGAAATTACAAAAAAATAGTTAAATTTGAAAATTTTAGAAGTTGTGAATTTCTGATATTTTGTGAAATCTAAGATTAAAAAATCTTTAAAAAGTTGTGTATGTCACAACTTTTTTAAACGCAACGCTAACTTATGTCAAGCGCTTCATTCATTTTGAATTCACCCAATTCAATATGATGTAATCCAATACCGTTGCGTTAGATCAAATGAAAAGGCTACGTAGACATGAATGATATGAACTTAAATCATTGCCACGAGTAGGATATTCTAAGATCAAAGCTATTGGTTATAAATGCCATTAATATAGTTTCAGGAACTAAAAATAATGAAAGTAAAATATAGTTAAAAAAAACTAAAAGACGTTTTAATGATAAATCGAACTAAAAAGTGAAAAATAATTCTTAATATAGGAATAAAATAATAAACGAAAATATTAGTATTATTGTGAAAAAAATGTGCCGCGTTTTGTGCCATATCTTTCTTACTAATTTTGGATTTATCGTACCAATCTAATATTTTCGACAACTGATTTATCGAGCACCCTACGCTTTTTTCACAATAATACTAATAATTTTTTCGTTCATTATTTTATTTTTATATTAAGAATTATTATTTATTTTTCCATTTATCATTAAAGCGTGTATTTTTGGTTTTTTTAAACTATATTTTTTTGAAAATACTTTAAGGTTTGTAAGCAATTTCTTGATTAATTGAATAGTTTCGCAAATAATCGCTCCGAAACTAGCAGAAATTGTGTCCCCTTATTTGATTTTTAAATCTTATGTCTTAGAAATGTGAAAAATATTACAATGTTAACGTTTGACAAATACTTTAATGAAAGTTATTTTGAATATGATCGGATATACAGTTTTTGAGTTATTGCTGAAAAACTGTGCGTCTCAACAAAAAGACGTAAGTGCAATGAAGATAATCAAATCAGATCAAAAATTGTTTTATTTCGTAGTTAATAGAAATTACACTTGAAATGCGTCATAGGCGATTGTTTTTGACATTAACATTACCACCCATTCCAAAAACTGATTCACCCTCAGGACAATGGACAAAAAACTCAAGGTTTGCTCTTTTCTTACTCGTCGATACAAAATATTGAGTAATAATGATTTAATAAAACACTTGGAAATAACATGAAACAACCTGATAGCCGAGCAGTTCACCCACGAGTTTTTCCATTAAGATATTCAGACACGGTATAATAGCGGTAAATAGTGGTATAAATAACTGTTGCTTAGTGAGAAGTTTAAATTAATAAAATGGCAAGTTTTGAATTTCAGCTGGAATCTTATTATAAAACGCACACATCGTCCCTTAGATGGTTTATTAACTTTGTTTAAACGGGTTTTATGAGCAGTAAGACCTTTCTTATATCTAGTGTTAATGAAGGATAGTCGCTCATATTTGGAACGATTCTATATTTCTCTTGACATATACCAGGTTTTGGCATATGTATTGTGATGCTAAAGTTAGGATATTAACTTCCTTAATTTTTTCTCTGAGAGATGCCACTAGTCTCGAATCATAAATAACATAAAAAGCTTGCTTCTGCAACAAGAAAATTGGGTAAATATCGGCTGTATAAGCCCGAAACAAAATATACGTTATGAGAATATTAAAAAAAAAATTGAAATAAACATCGTAAGTCAACGAATTCTTTTCACTTGTTACAAAACTAAACCTTTTCGCCAATCTCGTAATATGAGAATTCCAACGCAATTTTGCATTTAAAGTGAGACTAAGAAATATGGTCGTATATACTATATCCAGTATCGCGTTTTTGACCAGTACCTTTGTGTTGATTTGTTTAGTACTAGTCGAGGAAAATTTTGAAAGAAAAAAACAAGTTTTGCTTCCTTTCATTGAGAAAAAGATCATGAATACCAAACCACTCAACTATTTCAGAGACGGTATTATTTACTTCGTCAAAAGCTGGTTGTTGCGTATTAATCTTAAAAGTAAAGAAGTATCATCAGCAAACAGTACAAGCCAATACCCGTCTTTAATAAGATGTGGTAGATCATTAATGCAAACTAGGAATAGAAATGGTGAATGAAGTGAATCCTGTGGCACACTTACAGATCCCGAAGACTTCTCACCATTAACATCAACGCCTATAATTCTATCTCTTAAATGAGAATCTAGAACTCCAAGTGATCTATCTACCCATGACATCATATTGACGTAGTTTTCCTCCCAGGCATCAAAAATTTGTTAAATGAGCTCAACTCCGGCTTCAGTTGTTGAGCGACCCTTTGTGAATCCTTATTAAACGTTCATCAAATTATTATTATGAAAATGGCGTTATAATTGATTTATCAATTTCAAAAATTTTACGAAGAGACGGTAGTATTGATATCGGTCTAAAGTTAAAAGGGTCACATATAATATTGGGTTTAAATAATGGAATACCTTTACTTTGCTTCTTTAGATCTGGCTTTGCTTCAATTGACGCAATCATTAAAATCACTACTAAGCATGGAGCAATGCAGCCCATTATCGATTCTATTATTTTGATAGAAAGGCCATGAAGGTGAGCAGTTTTTTTCATTTGTGTACATTTGAATGTTTTAATAACGTCCTTGTAGTTGACATAAGTAAAATCAAACATAATACCATGAGCATTAACGTTTCGCTTCAACAAAATTTCAACGAGAGTGGGTGATGATTTTAGAGATTGTATAGCTGAAATTGGATTGCTAGCAAAGAATTTTTCAAAAGCAAAGGCAATTTCATGTCTTTGTTTAATTTTATCATAATTTATAATTGAAATTCTATATAACGGTATGCGTGTTTTCTAGTTACACTATTGAATATATTGCAAGTACTTTTTATCGTATCTACTTTTCTTAAATTTTATTACTGACACGTAATAAACACGCTTAAATACTTTGGAATGAATTTTTTCATAATTGACAAAAATAACCGAATTGTTGTAAGACTTTTCCTCATAAAGTGCGTACAGTCTACGCCTGTTAGTATCTGTCGCCTCATCGTTAATGATAAGGTATAATAATACCTTGTTGTGTTATAATATGTTAATAAACATTAATATTTTTTGATTTAAAAAACATTGTTGCATTCGGACCCGGTTAAAGTAAACAGTGAGTCATACAATTCATTAGGGACCTTACAATATGATAAATTAGACAACTTTTTTATTGTGTTATTTCTAAACTGCTCAAGACGACCAGAGGTCAAAGGCACAGTTTTGATCTTACGTTTTATATTTTTTTTAGATTTAATTTCAAACGTAACCAATTGTCTATAATGTTCAGATGATAATTTGTTTATAACCGACTTAAATTCTGGTTTAGTATTTGTGAATATATTATTGAGACCGGATGACGAAGTAGCCGTGAACCTGGTCGGTTCCCAATATGAATTCTCTAAATGATAACTTTTGAATAAGTATTTAATTCTAGTACATACATAGACAAGAACTTTCGAATAAATCAGTGTAAAAATATCTGCAAGCAGCAATAAATTTATTGTTAATACTTATTTTGTACAAAATGTCATCCATTACTTTTTCAAAAACGTCGTGCGATGAATTTGGGGGTCTGTATACACTTAATAAAATAAGCAGTTCTAGTTGAATGTAAATCACTTCAACAGTTCGCTCGACAGACAGGCTTACAGTACATAAAGGTTCTTTGTATTTAATATTATTTTTAACAATTATCAGAGAGCCGCCATGTACAGCTTTGGTGAACGAACTTGCTACCTGGTCCATACTGAAATTAAATATGAACTGGTGACTTCTACGCCAATTTTCTGTTATACATAATATATAAATATCATTGTAATTTATGAATAATTCAATTTCTAATTGCTTACTTGACATCGTTTGTGCATTTTGGTGCGCCAGATTGAGTGCGTATTTTCCGCTTCAGTCATGGGGGGTTGACTCTCATATGCAAGTATTATATTTTTTTTATTTGTTTTCGAGTCATTACAATTTTATAATAATATCAAAAAATTGCTTTACAGTATTATAAACTAATTTAAATTATTATCAATGTCAAATGCTCCAATAAAAGCACATAATTGTTTGTCCATGGAACTGGTTATATTAATAAGAAAATAACTTAGCGACTCCGTTAAATTGTTGAAAAACAAATTTTGAAGGAAAATGCTTCCTTTTTTCCAAGAAAAAATATTACCAATAATTTTATTGGCGTCAATGAAATGAAATTTATTAGAATGACGGCATGTTAATGTATGAATATTAATATTCAATTTATGTCAGTAATTATTTTCTTTTTGTGATAAACTTTCACTGAATGTAAAAAACAAAATTACTTTACGTAATTTTTCCATACTATTTAGTTTTGAGAAACAATTAACTATATACTTTTTATTAGTATTTTCCCTTCTACCGATTAAAATTATAATTATAGTATTCGAATGGAAATCAGTTTTAACAATTATTTGTATGACATTATCATGTGAAACCCTGGCCTACAAACATTGAGTATGTTTTCCTCGACTAAGTGGCGGCTGAGCTGCAAGTCTATCGACTTTTCGAACCCGTCGCCACATAACAACATCTTGGCCGGCCGCAAGTCGCACGGAGATTCGTCCGACCGCGGCCGGCGTATGCGATCCGAATTTCCATTCGGCAAAATGATATAGTTTAATTTTATATTTAAATTTGAATTTAAATTGCGTGACTCAGTCTATGCCATTAATTCTAGTAAACTATTTCGCAAACGTTCCATTTATTGCAGTACACTTTAACACTCAGAATTCTTACATTTTTGTTCATAAAATTTTATAGATATAAGTAAGTAATTTTTTTTTTCAAATTAATCTTTTGTTACTAATATTCTATTATTTAATTTTTTTTAGCACATCTTCTATAACTATAAAACAGTTTTTATTTTTTTAGTATTATTAAAATTAATGCATATTTTCTGCGCGCGTCAGTCCGTGTCGTATTATTGAGCATTGAGTGGCATAACTTAATTGTCTCATCCACTTTACTTCAATCTAATATGTATTGTAATTTATGCGTCCGTTTTCCACTATTATACAGCTCTTTAAATATAGCTTGTATTGGAGCAGTGACTGTGCGTGCGGTGTCGATCTTATTTCAGCCTCGTGATCTTCGCGCTCGCTCATAAGGCAATCACACATTTCTTTGGACGCCTTTGGATGTCTTCGGCTTGGACGATATGCTTTTCCAGTGCATTTTAGTATACACTCGTTTGAGAGTTATAATCGACATACCTACTTGTTTCTCTAGTTAAAGGCAGCTAAAGTTTTTATACCTATTCTGTGCAGAAAACATGACTTTTCATGTTCTTTAAGTGTGACAATCTAGTTTTTTCATAAGTAGTGTATTTATTTGTAATAACGGCTTCGGAACCTTACATTGAACATCGGCCTGTATGGCCGGTTTTTAATATTATCACTTTTCTTAAATATTCACTCGTTTGTAAGGTAGTTATCCCTCAAGAAGATTGAGCAAAAAACTTTAGGGTAGCTTTTTATTAACCACAATAATATAGAAATACTATCAAATATAAAACTAGTACAAGAAAAACAAACGTGTTGGCAGTTAAACTCATATATTCTCTAAATATTCAGAGATTTTATAATAGCCTTATTTGGTTAATAACGTTTTGCTTAAATGAAAAAATAAGTGCTTGCTTAATAAAGACTTTAAATAGTATAAGAAATAATTTTTTATGTCTTCAGGAATGTTATTGAACATGCGTACCTAACACAGGGCCCCCTATATGAATTTTCGACCTTATGCAGTCAACTAACATGTAAATACAATTTATTTTTATTTCCAATATCGAAATGACGTCTATCACTATAGTTATTTAAAAATTTGAAATTATTCCTTAATTACATTTAATTGGTATGTCTCAGTTAAAATTATGACTTACTTACTTAAGAATTAAACTTACTTCTAATTAAGAGAAACACGAGGTCCCAGCCAGTAAGAAGCGCGATACTTTTGAAATACGAAAATTCTATGAACATCTGCAGCATATCCTCATAGCAGGATACCATATGATATAAAACTATGAAAAGAGCCAAAATAAACCAATCTGGCGGTTTCTATATTGGACATATTTATAATCTTTTTATTTTATTACAAAAATATAAATTTACATTAAAGTCTCCAAATATTACAATGTATTTAATTTTGTCGGGCTTAAGAAGCAAAATCGTCTCTTTATGTATTTTTGAAGAAAAGCACCAAACGCTTTTACATTCAAATACTGTAATGTAGTACAAATATGGTTCATATTCAAGTTCTTTCGGGATAGACAGAACAGGTTTAATAATTAATATTTTATGCTTTTCATTTACCCTAGTACTTAACAGCTTAGTACCTACCTCTTTGTAAAAGTGTGTTTTTTAATGTTTTTAAATTATTGCACTTTTCAATTTTCATTGCAATATTTAAAAATGAGTTATTTATGAAATTTTTATAATTTTGATAGTAGACCAGCACCTGTGCGGTAGTTCCTAGACGGGCAAGGCTACTTAGAACGACGTTACGATCAATGGCCTAGCGTGAGGATTATATGACATTTAACTTTAACTACCCTTATACCATTCAGCCCCCAGCATGTTTCTTATTTTAGTTTGGATGAGAACACAGAATTGTAATTTTCACATTCGCTCCAAACCACTCCCCAGCAGACCGTATTCATAACAGAATAGCACAAATTTCATAAAGCCGAAATGTGTTGGTTTATATTGTTCTGTTATGGAATTCTCGTACACATACCTGCATTTGTTATAAAATTTTGAAAATCGGCAGTATTGAAGCAAATTTTAAAACAATTCTAACAAGTTCAAACACAGCTAAGATATGTTGTTCCGTTAATGAAGTTCTAGCGCCAACCTTCCAGCTCCTTCATCAAACCCTGAAAATTAATCATAGTAAAAGTGCATCTAAAGACAATTCTAACGAGCCTAAACAGGACTAGGATAAGTTATTCCGTTATGGAACTCCCCACTCCATTATCAGATCCTGAAAGCCAATCATGGTCAAAGTGCATTTAAGACAGTTCCTATAAGCCCAAATACAGCTAAAATATTTTGCTTTGTTACAGAGTTACAGCGTCAGTTTCCCGTTTCCATCACCAGACCCTGAAAGTATATTAAATCCAAATTTCATTCCAAAACAACTTCCATAAACCCAAACACAGCTAGGATACGTTGTCTCGTTACGAACTTTCAGTGTCAACCTTCGGGCTCCATCATTAGATCTTTAAAATCGCTCGTGACCGAAATACCTACCAAGACAATTTCAACAAGCTCAAACAAGATTAAAACATCACATTTCGTTATGGAACTCCTTTGATTACCTTCTGGCTCCAACATCAGATCAGTCCAACGATAATTTCTTATTGTGTTGTCATCGACTATAAATAGGATTGTTTTCTTTCATGATCATCCAACAATTAGAAGTATGTGAAATTCAATCTCCAAGATTCCGTTAAATACATACGTACAAGTGAAACTACAAGTAATAAAAGTGTGTCAAAAATTAACACTTTTAGACTTTATAAGCCAATATGAATATGTATTCCTCTTTACAATTCCCGTTCACATACGTATGTCGAAGTCGTGAAGGAGCCAATTTTAAAAACTCATTATATCACAATTTAAAAACATGAATAAAAACACTGCAGATATTGAGTCAATTTTCAATACAAAAATATAAACTTAAAAAAAGAAATATTCAAATAGGTTTAATCAGACTTTCAACGTTTTTGTAAAAAGTGCATTCATATAGGACCACAAAAGTACCATTAAACTTCTCTTAATTTCAATTATCATATATAGACTCAAACGATCAATATTTTAATATTCCAGAGCAATTTTCCTTAAAGTTTTAATAACTCTTTCGTTTATGCCTCATACCACCTACCGCCTCACATGCCACCTACACCTAGCCCAGCTACTATAATAACACATATATTTTTTTAGCTTTGAAAATGGTATTTCGAAAGCTTCAGTGGGGTAACCGTCTTCAATAAAACTGCTATAAGATCTAACGTCCTCAATTATTAATATAGAGGAATAAAAATGGTATCAGAAAATACGTTATTGAAAAGGCTACAATACTACATATTTAGGAAAATATTAATAACTTACTTAAAATCACAAAAAAAAACACAATTTTCAACCCATATTTTTGAGGCTTTTTTCAAAGAATCTCAAACAAAAGAATCTCAACGAGACAAAGTGTAGCTTTGGTGGTGCCTCTCGTGAGCTTTGAGGATGCCCATGACTTCAATTCTTCAATCAAAAATAAGGAGAATATAATTATTTTTGTTTTATCAGTTCTTCAATATTTCTGCTTATAAATTCCGTAAATACATTATCTATCGCATTAACATTTAACAATCCACTTTGTATCACTATCAACGCTTTTGTACTTAGGCGTGAGCCCTCGTCAACTCTTTTCTCCAATGTCTCTCACTGACCCTCTATTTCCTATTCTCTTGTTTCTTACCAGCCCGGCTTCTAGGCTCAAGTTTGAATTTATCTCGAACACAAAAGGGACGCAAATCCACTTTCGCGAGATTCATCACGGAGGCCGGAAGCCTCACATGCCACCTACACCTAGCCCAGCTCCTGCAATGTCTATTGACATATGCTTCAGAGTTATGTGGTAGCATAGATTAAATTATTTTCCCAGCATAATGAGTGGTATAAAAACCCAGTTCGTTCGCTTTAAACTCGTAGTTTGGTTTCAGGTGCAGTTCATCCTGGTGCTGTGGCAGTTGCACTACCAGCGAGAGCTCTCCCCGTGCCCCGTCCCGGCCGCCTTCCACTGGTTCTGCATGTCTAACATAGCCTTCTTTTTTGCTCTCTTCCTTAAGTTTTATTTTGGGAGTTATCAGAAAAGAATGATGACGAAGGGGAAACAGAAAATAGATAAGAAGCAAAACTTAATGTGTGAACAAGTCAATAAATAATACAAATTTGGTTTTTTTAAACACAGTGTAATAAAAACCCCATTAATTACGCATACAAAAGATATTGTAAATCATCAAGCAAACAGCGGTCTTTTATAGGTCATGACTTTGGTAACAAGGGCTCATTCAATTGTCTCAAAAACAGTTTGAAGGCCACTTTGTAATGACGTATATACATGAATTGGCCATTCGTATTTTATAGGTATCGTACGTTACATTTAGAATTAACGACGACTTAATGAGGACTGTCGAGCGACAACGACTCGCGATCGCTAGACAAAATGAGGGCTGTCTAACGAGTCGCTAAAGCGTTAGATAATCGAATAAAATGTACGTACTAAACTTCCTAATAACAACTGACACTTTTGGAAATTTTGTACAGTATCCTGCCGTCAAAATAATCATGGGCCCTGCGGTATTTTATGCGAATCTAACAGCTTCAATCCTATTTATAGCTTGGAACGTACACTCGAAAATTGATACTATTGAATTTTTTTCATTTCGATTCAATCATTTTTATCGTTCACAATGAGAATTACAATCAGAAATATATTTAAGTAAATAAAGAGAAAAAATTGTTATCTTTACATGCGTAAATATATTTTTTCTGCTTTGTAAAAATATCTCGTTTCTGCTTTGTATACAACACTTTACAAATAGATCATTTTATATAAAGAAGTAATAGTAGTGCACTTTAAGTGTTAAGTAAGTGAACGGACGTCACGAAATAGCATACGCCAGCCACCCTAAGCTTGCGGAGCGTGAAAGTGTAGAATCTGAAAATCTTACAAACTAGTCAACGCTTCGTCGCGACGGTGCAGTGAATCGTCGTGTGGCCGCGGCTGTTGGTGGCGAGGGCCTTCCGTCGCGCCCCTGCCGCCCGCGGCAGTCGGCCAGCGCGCACCGGGCTGCTCGGCCGCGTCGTCTTCGTCCCCGGGCTCGGCCCCGCTTCAGCAGCAGTGCTCGCGCCTCGTTACAGACCGAGAAGGTTCGTCCTCTTGTTTTCATTTTGCATCAACTGTGAGAACGTCTGACGTTATAGAGGAAAATTTGTGCTTAAACAGTTAATCATATCCGTACCCATGCTGAAAATTTGTATACACGCAAATGTTGTGTCGAAATAAAGCAGAAATACAACAATGATTTGTACATTTCATAAGTCAGAAAATCACATTAAAGTATTGTATGAGCGATTCAAGTTTTCTATTAATTTAATAATGAAAAATCAAGACAGTGATTTTCAAAATAAAGTTTTATAGGCGTATTCCGGTCGTCACCCTTTGAGGAGTACGATGGACATGTTCAAATTTCTTTTTTGAAACACGATTATCAGCCTATAATATTTCATCGTTTGTGCAAAAATTGCACATTCGAATTGCAAACAACAATTTTACACACTCGAATGAACTTGGTTCAAAGTAATGTTTAAGAGGTGCAATCCATTGAGTCCGCGCTACTTTTTGCATAGGAACTTTCATTAAATGTTGAATTTGAATTTGAATTAAAGAATTGGAAAAAAATAAATTTCTAATTCTTTAAAAATATCAAGTTTATATGCTGTTGTGTTCTTCATGTTTAAATATCCAGTTTTATTTAAAGTTCTATATTAATCTTATATCGAATTTAAGCAAAATATTGAAAATATTTATGAATTCAAATCAAGTTCAAATATATCTTTTTTTCACGAGTTTACAATAACACTTGAAATACATGATAATAATTTAAGAATACATATGTTCCTGTTTTGACACCATCACTTTACTAGGCAGTTTTACCGCAAAAACAAGAAAGGTGCAAAAAAAATCTTCTAATTTTAATATACTATTATACAAGTAAATGTATGTACACTATATAAAACTATAACAAACAAATAAACCTATAAGAAATCGAGCTGGTTATGTCCATGGATATTTATTCTCTAAACCTTCATAAATAGCTTTTCTTAATAAATATTTGTTTTATATATTGTAAAATAAATAATTATTTTACACTTATTTAAAGGTATTTTTTTTGTCCTACCACTATGAATATTGAATTATTCTCAAAATTTGAGAAGTTACTGTGAATGTATGTCTGTAAGTTTTATATGTATGTTAGTATGTAAACCTTTCATAACTTAGACCAGATTAAGAGAGCGAAATGCGGCATTAAAAAATAAATTAGAAAAAAATTAAAAACGGCTTCAAAAACCTATGCAAATATTTTTTTAAACAGACTTCAAAATCAACTAATTAGTTGTTTTTGAAGTCAGTTCCAGCTAAAGATAAATCAGAAACAATTGTGTTTCTTCTAAGATAGAAGATATCCTTTTTTCCTCAACATTTAACATCACACATTCATGTTTATGCCTTATATGTTCTTTGGCCTTGCTTTAGTTGGAACCGACTTCAAAAATTAAACTAATTAGTTCATTTTGAAGTGTGTTTGAAAAATTATTTGTATAGGTTTTGAAGGTGGTTTTTATTTTTTTTTTGACATTTTATTTCATGATTTTTAGTTATCAAATAATTATACATTTATAATTCATTTCGCTACTCTGCATTGGATTGAGCCACGGTTAATAAAATAGGTCAGGCGTCTTCTTTACTCTTGTGCCGAGCAAACCGAAAAGGAGTTCCGATCCCGAGTTTAGTGTCCATCGACAATCACTCCAGGGTCTTTACATTCTTGAATGGAATGCAACTAGCAAATGATTCTTATAAAAACTACATAAATTGTTTTTATTCTTTATATTGTAACAGTTCTACTATTTACATAGATTACATTTTCATTCCCCTCCACATTAAAGTAATTCATCCAATTTCTATTGTTATCGTTCCAATACGTTGTCACGATGTTTGTCGCGTTGTATTTATATAAATTAATGTAAATATTAAGGTAAATTAATAACTATTAATATTATTAAATTACAATCTTATCAGTTCCTGTTCCTAAACAGATGCATCGATTGTCGTAAATCGCATAAAATTCGGTTGATTTCTTTAAAAGTTTTCGCTGGCGAAAAATTTTTCAACAAGTGTTTGTTTACAATATTCCTTAAATTACTAATGTATTCCAACATTCAAACATTTATTCTGCTTAGAAAACAACATCGATTGTTGCAGACTGCGATGTACGCGATTGGTTCGTTGGAGAGATATCGTTAACGAAAAATACGTAAAAAAAGTATTTTTTCAAAATGACTTCTGAAGTTCTTATTAGATTGATGTTTGGTATTGGTCAACTTCCTTTGTTTAAAAAATAGCCTCGAATGCTGTAAAGTAGATCATAAGCGAACAATGCATGCGATAGATATGGTAATTTACAACATTTAAACATAGATTTTTTAAATAAATCTAGATATTTGAACTCAAAGAGCTAAAAACGTTGTAAGATTATATTTTTGAGCTCGGAGGACTTGACAAAGTACAAAAACCTATCTTTTAAGCACAAATCAATAATTTATTGCTGATTGTATTTTTGAATTCGTTAGTAGCAAAAAGGTTTAGGAATGGTTTACAAGGTCAACCGCATTTCGAATTTTTGAGTTCAAAAAACTTAGATACTTTTTGAGGTTTGAGACACCTATATTTTTAAATTCGAGGGACTCAAAAATACATCGACAAATATGTCTCATAGCGGAAAGTTTCAGGGATTGCGTGCGAGGTTAACTGTTTTCATTTTTTTTTATTTTCGTGGACCTTATTAAGTATGCATTCAGAGCCCCACACATGTATTAGTGACTTTATTTAGTCTACTAACATAATAGACAGTTTATTTTTATTTCTTGTATTGAATTTATAACGATCACTATTTAGCTCGAAGATTTCTATATATGTATTCTTCTTTTATATGTATTAAATTTTAATATATAGACTGGAGTGCCAGAGTTAGTATCTCAATTTTCGTAAACTTAGTTCTAAGAAATGTTCTAGGCTCTAGCCGAGGAATTGCCAGCAGAATATTCTTGTTGCAAAAGCGAATTGTTCGCTTTATCTATTCTGTCAGTGTAAGATGCAGTGTGACATCGGGCTATGAAAATAGTTAAAATGGCAGTTAAATATGTGTGTGTTCAAATCAGTTTTTATAATCCATCACACTGACCGGAAACCACGTTCTGCTTGCTTCGTTATACCCTGGGTGACTCGGGAAATAAAAGTATATTATAAAACGCTTGCTGGTTCAAGTTATTTGCACTAGTAACATTAATTTTTTGATATGACATTTTAATCAGTCGATTAGTACTTACTCTATGCCAAAAACGTTTAATGTGTTCGTAAAATAATATGGCGAGCGAGCATCGAGGAGTGGAGCTGACTACCAGTGATGTTTTAAACGCATCTGTGTGGGTACGACGCTGTAGCTCAAATTCAAATTTGAATTCGAATTCAAATACAAATTCAAAAATCTCTTTATGTCGTAGGTTATATAAACCCTCGAAATGCATTATTATAATATTAATATACGATCATAATTTGAATTTACCACTCGTTCGGAAAGCAGTTTACCTTAGAGAAGAATGAGCAAGAAACTTGAGGGCAGCTCTTTTCCAATCGAATTGTAAACAATAACAATAAATAACAAAAATATTCTAATATGTAAGGATGTAACCCGATAAAAACTGGAGCTGATTATGTCCATGCACTTTTGTCCTAAAAATAATCGGAAATTTTATAATACCCTCTTTTACCAAGTAAATGTTTAATATTGGTCTTAAATTTATTTAAGGGTATGTTGTGAATATCTACAGGGACTTTATTGAATAAGCGCACACAGTGTCCCATAAATGAGTTTGTGATTTTATGTAATCGATTGAAAGGTAAATACAGTTTATTTTTCGTATTAAAATTAGGTCCACCACTATTTTTCTCGAATATTTCTATATTCTTTTAGTAAATTTCATAAAAATCTAACTATTGTATTTGTCTTCATAACGCAATTTTTGAAAAATTCTGCAGTTTTCCGACTTAACTCGACGAGTTGAATCAGAAAATACATATGGTTCAAAAGTTTATATATGAATGTATTTATGTATACGCTATATCATGCTGACAAGCGCCCGTTATATTGTATATATATATACAAGACATGACATCATGCTGCATGCTGCATGCATGCTTGATATCATGCTGACAAACGTCCGTTATATTGTATATATATACAATATAACGGGCGCTTGTCAGCATGATAACCTCTACAATTCTTTAGAGATCTTAGTGAAACTCAACATACATGTTTTATGGACGATTATAAAGGTTAAATTCAAATTTTAGCCAAATCGGTCAATTAGTTTAGAAATTACAGCATTTTAAAATTGTGAAAATCCGAAAATTAAATATTTTTACTGCTTATCAGAAGAAATCTACGTTCATTTTGGCTGCCGAATGGCCTTTTTTACATGTGTTAAATTTTTATATGTAAAGTGAGTTGCCAAAGTTCGAAGGTTCTCTGAAAGTAGGATACTTGAAACTTCTTGAGATTTTAATGCTATTCTGGCTTCATTGACACGTGTCGTATTGTTTTAATGTCGTAAGCTCAATTAATTAAAACTGCTCATTGTGCACGATCACTAGGCGAAATCACTGTGTCACTTCGACGGGCGTACATTTTAATTGAACGGTCACGGTCACTTAATTCTTTCGTGTATTAATTTCTATGTTTCTATTTCCCCCTCTTCTACCCGCAATCTGGTGACTCATGCGTGCTTAGAGTTTCGGCGTTAGGGCACCTCCTCAAAAAAAAATACTGCATAAATAAAATAAATAAATAATTATAATTCCATAAGCTGATAAAAAATACTATGCAATAGCTTTACCGCGGCAGTCCCCGAGTGCCACACGTGTTTTTTATCGCCATAACTATTCAAATATTTGTCCAAATGATGTAGAGTAAAAGACAAAGTTTATCGACTTTAAACACCAGATGCAATAAAAGTATTTATTTTGATATAAAGATCAATTTGTTACTACCAAATGTGCGTTAGAAATAAGTTATCAATTTTTATTGCATTTATGGTTTACTATTTTGACGATAATGGCTTACATATAAAAAAATAGACATATGTTGTTGCGGGATTTTTTGTAGAACTATTTAAAATAAACATTTCCATTATACATTATATACGTGTAATTCCAACAGTTTTTGCGGCGCACGCCAGAATAGCTTGTAGATGCCAGATTTCTTTCCTAATTACTTGACACTAATCGTTATATTTTGGATAGTTCACATAGCCTATGTGTTATTTTGATCTATATGCTATATTATTGTAAAGTTTCATCGAAATCCATTTAGTAATTTTTGCGTGTAAGATTAACAAACATTCAGCCATACATTCTTACAAACTTTCGCGTTTATAATACATATTAGTAGAAATTTGTGGTAAATAATTATAATGACATAGACGGCCAATTTTATTTTGCTTTCTCAGTATTGTTACTGTAGGGAAACGGTTTACTCATGTCTAAGATTCCAGACCTATTAGACACAGCCCATACAACCGACATAATTTTATATGTATGAAACCTTAAGCCGGGTACACACTGTTTGCGGCTGGCGCGCGATCAGTGATCGACTGATTAATGAGGACGTGTCGTGCGCCGTGCGTCACGAGGCAAATTGAGTCAGCTCATTTGCGAGCTAACAATGGAATCAGTACGTACTGCGGCTGTTGCGTATTTGATTATCCATTACAATACGAAGAAAAAATTAAAACCTCGCTGGTGAACCAAAAAACTCTATAGAAAACTGTTAGAGTAAGGCAATTCCTCTTATGTGTGATATGATTTTCCAAAATATTAATAATATGATGATAAATTTCCCCCGTATGTCCTTATGTGAATCTAATTACTTACTTTGCTTATTAGAAACTAAAATAATAAAAAAAAGTAATACAAAAGTAATATAATACGAGAGGCGCTCACATCGAAAGAAAGATTAGCAATAACATTGATATTTTTAGCAATTGGTGATTTCTTTATAAGTTTGCAATATTTATTTCGTGTATTGAACCGATGTATACGAAGCTTTGTACCAGAAGTTTGTGATGCAATAATCGAAGTGTTAAAGGACAACACTAAGGTAATTCATTTTTTAGTTTTATTAAATTTTTAATACTCATAGCCGCCGAAATAGTTTTGCGAGCAGCGAGGAAACAATAATACCGTCCACACGGAGCGCGGCAGAAACACTGAGAGCACTTTGAGCAAAACAAAATACCGACAACGCAGAGCTCGCGCGCGGCAGCGTGTGCGCTGGCTCAACCCGAGCACAGGTTTGCTCGAGCCGGTTTGCGCGAGCCATTGCGAAGCAGCCCCGCGCAGTCCGTACCCGGCTTTAGGTTGTGAGTAATGCTTCATATACTTATAACGTGTGCGCACTTACAGAGTTGAATCTGTGACAAATGTACAGGTGCCAGGTGAGAAAGGCGAGTAAAAATAACAGTTACTTTACTTAAATTTGTATGGGCTTTTTATATATGTTTTGTAAAATATCACTCTAAATTAGTATCCAGTATCGCCAGACACTTTTCGCTAATCACAAATTCTAACAGACGTTTTAAAGCGGAGAGAAAAATTGATGAATTTCACTTATATTTAAATGTTTGATTTTTAATGTGTAAAGGTGCAATTCAGAAAATTATTACAAAATTATATTTCACCAGCCAGACAAATTGTAAAGACCAAACACCCCCCAGACGTAAAAAAAACTAGTCAGTTGTTAGTATAAGCGCGAGAGCTTTATGTATGCGTTTTAGAGTAAAATATTTACCACCTTCGATTCAATAACTTTGTATCTTAAATCAAAGAAAATGAATCTTTTAATCAAGATAATAATTAACAATGACTTATTTAAAGCCGGAAATTTATCCACTACATATATCTGGGGAAATGAATTTTTGTTAAAGCAATAGAATAAATTGGTTAGGGAATAAATTGACTGATTTAATTTAAAACTCGTTTAATATCTGCAGTTGTTAGTTTTCGCAAGGATTTTTTTTTAAATGAAACATTTTTGAGAGCCTTAAAACGAGCGGAAGCAACAAAAAAACGAAAGTAAAATAAATATGATAATATACGATATCGAGATCGAGATGTTTGTATTAGCACGTGACATAAGCCACTGATTTCTGTTTACATATCCATTTACATGCGTATTTAACCATATACTTGGATTTCCGATCCAGTGGTGAACAAACAGATTCGTTTTAAACTTTCAATGAGGGACTCTAGTATAATGTTGAGATGCCAATGATTTCGTTTTTCGTTTCTATATCTCCGTGGAGCGCGGTGCGAATCTTAGTAGAGCCGCTGGCGGCCGCGACGTGACTACGTTGTCCTTGTCTATGGTCGCGGCGCTGGTTTCTGCCGGCGCTCTGACCCCTCGCCGCTATGGCCGGTCTCCATTTTACTACTTCTATCGAACGTCGGACACGAGTGCTCGAACACACAGATGTTTGTACATTCGTACGAGCGCACGCGCACGCTAGGGAACGACAACCGAACGGTTAATAATGGTCGATGATTGCGTCGGAACTAGTCTATGGTGCTATGAGAGATTCATTCTATGCATACGTGATTCGATAAAAACGAAATAACGGTTTATAATTTATATACCGGTTACAAATTGGTTAAAGCATGCATCATAGGGAATCTTTTGTATTTTGTGTGCACTCGTAAATAAGTCAAGCAAAAATGGACACTCTTTTTCTGTTAATAAATTATTATTTTACAATACATTTTGACCATTATAATATGCTCTTTGCTATTTAACGGTAATATTAAGTAAAATTTGGAACAAACACTAAACACGTATCTAGACCGGGCAAGCAGCCAGGTGTCATTCAAGAAAATTACACAATTTAGTTTACATCATCGACTGGTCACTAAACGCCAGAATCAGATTATACTTTTTGTAACCTATATCTATTCGAAGAGAGTAAAGGTTAACAATGAGTCACTTTAAAAATCCATTGAAAAGGTATGGATTATAATAAAATCTATCGATTTCCGCTGATTATAAACATTTCATTTTTTGACATGGAATGCATAGGGTATGTAAGTGTATTCACACGTTTCGCGAAAATCGACCTTTAAGTGTCAAGTGTACTTTTGGCAAACCGTTATCTTACGAGTTGTTCAACCAACCTCAGCAAACTAGGTGATAGGCGATCGAATTGACGAGCGGTAACAGGCCTGCTGTTTGAGACTAAAATCAAAGTAATCTGCCAAGAATTTAGAACATGACAGCTATTTGAAGATCTTCTTCAGTACCGAAGATCTTCTTTCGGCTTATCCGACGTGGTTGTCAACGATAGTTCCACGACTCCAGGTCTAACCTTTTTCTCTTAATATCATTTAAACCAAAGATGATCGGAAGCGATCACAATTAATAATATCTTTATTTCGTAAGTCATTAATAATATCTTTATTTCGTAACACTTAAAATATATTATTGTGTTATGAATTTACCACTCGTTTAGGAGGCAGTTTTTCCACAAACGGAACGCATAAGAGAAACTTAAGGGTAGCGCTCAGCTGGTCCACAGCTTTCGAATTGAAGGCGTTCGGTTCGATTCTTGATCACGTCCCAATCGACCAATAATTATTTAACTCAAGTTAGACGAAAGCCCTCGCTCTGTACCTCGTGGAACCCGCGGTCTCGAGAGTGGTCGCCGCGTCGCTGACGTCTCCCGACCGCGCTGTAGCGAAATGAAATTACTTTTCATATTTTGAATCAAAGTTCGTTCAATTCCTTTTCTTTTCTGAACAGTCACGATGAAAATTTGAGTATTTTTTTGGCAAATCATGCGAAAATCAGGTAAGGCCTCTTGATGCCGAGACTTTTACATTTTAAGATTGTAGAAGCGCGTGCGCCTGCAGTGAAGCGAGAAAAAGTTGACGCTGAAATTACCAACCGCCACTGCTCCGTCTCGTTGGCATAGAATTCACTTCTACGACTTCGACCTAACATTTTGGTTTTGATTGATGTCATCTAAAACCTCATTTAAATTTATGTAACGTATTTCTCATCTCCATAATTGGTAATTAAAACTTCAATGGTGTCAATACATCCTTATTCTATTAAAAAAAAATAAATAGACGTTAATAAACGAATGTAAATCCTAGAGATGAAATTTTTTGATCCTGAAAGAGATCGAGTCGAACTGATGTAGCATTGTGTTCTCTTGAATCGATTCACAAATTAGTTTTCCATTGTTAGACTTGAAAAAGCAGTTTGCTGATTGAAAATAGCTAAAAGCGTTAAACTCTGAAAAGGTTCGAAAATGTACTCGTGACCGCGACCGGTGTTGCTGCGCTTCCGCCTTGGGAATGGCGCTATCGGGACACCCGTCAACTGAGAGGCCATCGGACTGCAAGACCGTGATGATTATACTGTTGACATTCATGGATCAATCGGTCGCAGAAGCTGTGTTTGCTATGGTACACACAGTTTTAAGTTAACCTGTCTGGCGTTTTACATGAGTCTAGACAGTAACAATTTTCATGACGAAATATTTAAATGCCATCAATTTGTCTCGGCACATTGTAAATTTTAGTAACTAGAAAGTTGACCAATTAGCAAACGATATGGTGCCAAGATAAATGCGCATTTTTCGTCGTAACAATCTCTCATATGTATAAGACACTTAAACGCACGCGGCGCCTAGTGAAAGCCATAACGGAAGACCATCCAAAATGAAGGTGTAGTCGTCAAATTATTTTTGTCTTAAACAGATTTAATACTACTAAAAAGCACGGCTTTGTGAATGTTCGCGATATTTTTTATGTGCTTCTAGTAGATGCAAAAATGTTTTCAGGATGCGTATGAGCGTGATTTTATAATGCTTGGAACATGTTCACCTACAGATACTCGTGTGGACGGCTTCTCTGCCGTGCAGTCAGGATCGCGACACTACAACACTATCCTAACCATAATCACTGGCCGATGATACATTAGAATGCATGTACATGCATTGTCATGGGTACACATAACCAAAATATTTTAATCCAAGTTTGATAATTAATACACGGATATAAAATAATTTTATAAAATAAAAAGGCCATTTGGCAGCCGAAATGGAAGTAGATATCACTTTATTTTCATATGTGATTCATATGAAATAAGTAATTTTCAAATTTTCAAAAATTGAAATGCTGTAATTTCTAAACTAGTTGATCGGTTGGCTCAAATTTGAACTCCACCATTGTAATCATCCATAAAACATATATGTTAAGTTTCATTAAGATCTCTAAGGAATTGTAAACGCTATCGTGTTGACAAGCCCCGCGTTATGTCGTATATATATATTTACTTCGACATAACTCGACGAGCTGAGTCAGAAAGTACGTATAGTTCAAAAGTTTATATATATATATATAAACTTTTGAACTATATGTTTAAGCTATATGTTTAAGTCGGAAATCAGCAAAATTTTTCAAAAGTTGCGTCATGAGGACAAATACAATAGTTAGATTTTTATGAAATCTACTAATAACAATTACATCCAATAATTTATGCCTACTAATACTCATAAGGAGAATTTTTTTAATAGAATGAGCTGTTAATGTAGGGATTATATTCAATAAATAAATTATTTGACAAACAATTTTCAGGCAATTTGAAACATTACATAAAAATATTCATATATATAAATTGTTCATGAAAGCTACGTCAAGAAAAAAAAGAAGGAAAAAATATTATCACGCATATAAATACAATATATTTACTTGTAATCTAAAAATCGTCCAGCGACATTAAAAGTAAACATTCTAGAAGTAAACGTTGATGTTAACTCCGTAGTTTTTTAACAGATAGGGTTAGTAACAGAACATCACACATCAATATACGCCTTATTAGTTGTGTTATTTCGAGCAGTTGGCGTTAGCAATAAAATAATATTCTAGTTGATAAAGTAAAGTATTACACATTGCTTTTTGTATTTTTTAAAATAATTGTTCATGAAATGGTGTATTGATAATAGATAACATAAAAATTGGTAATTTAGTTTATTAATAATATGAAATAATAACTGAAATAATTATACATTAGAAATAATATCCTACCTTGACTTTCATTTAGTGGTTTGAAATTATTTTTGAATCAAAAGAATAACATCTTTATTTTTAAATTTACTACTGTCCGGTACAAGTACAACAGAAACCAATACAGTTGAAGATAGTGAGTTTCTAAGCAATTTAAAAAGTATGCATGACCTCAATGTGTCAATTGTCCGTGGGATGACTTTCGTAGTTATACTTGATACTAAAGCTATGGTTAATTATCGACTTGCAAGTTAAGGGTACGCTAATCTTTTTTTTTTTAGCTTAGCTGAGAGGCAAACGAACAGCCATTAGACATACCGACAGACAGCCATAGACACTCGCAACCCCAGAGGAATTATATACATTTTCGGCCTCTCAGAAGTGGACAGTATGTTTAATGGGTGGGCTCGGGTTAACGGTAGGAGGAGAGAGTGAGTGCGCTATTGGAACATTCATTCGCTGGAAGAAATGCGACAGCGAAACCTGCGATGAATGTGGTATTAAATTCAAAAAATGCCAAATGTTTTGATTGTCCGAATTGTTACGACAGCTTGTGCGTTTTAATTGCCGCTAGTACGTACGAGAATGAAATCAAAGAATCCGTCGTTAAATCGGGACAAGAAAAACGGCCGAATGGGTTTTGTCTCGCTAATGTCAATATTTGACATACCTCATAGTAGTTTCACGCAAAGCGCGTGCGCCGAGACGAATAAATGTATATTACGCACTATCCATTTTCTCCTCTACCGCAAACATACGTAATATTAACTCTGGTATTTGACGAAAATTACGTGCGTGATGGTGCGACTTTCGTTCGCGACACGAGTGAGGTTGAACAGCCTATGGGAGAGATTGGTACTCGAGAAAACCGTTAGTGTTTGACACCCAGCGTATTTAGAGCAAAAGTTGAAAGAATCCGCCGGCCGCGTCGCACGCGCGTATTGTGTAAAGTGATGTGCGCTCGTAGGCTTGTACCTGTATTGGTAGACTAGCGGTCACCCGCGACTTTGAGTACCTTTCGTTGCTGTGGGAACTAGATATTTTGGCGCAGTAAAAGTAGCTTTCCGGGATTTATAATACCTATTTTAATATTCTAAATAGCGAATGTCTTGAAGATCAAACTATTGTATTTATTCCTACTAATATTATAAATACGTATATAGCTCTATCTGTTTATTACGTCTTCATGATTGAATGCAAACCACTGAATTGACTATAATACGATTTTATAGGCTGCTAGCTTGGGACCCAGAGAAAAACGAGGCGGTTTTTGATTACAACGAAACTTTTTATCGTAATAACGAAAAGGGCACGAATGAAATCGTATGTAATATCTAACAGAAAATATTATTACACATCTATAGACCTTGATACCCTTTGTCAAGCTCCAGATTTTGAATTTAAAAAAATATAAAAATAGAAATTAACGAACACTGAACTTTTTTTATTAAATTCACAGAACTTCAGCGTGAACTATACTTTTAGTTTTTTTCTCCTCGAGACATAAATATGGGCTTGTCTTCACTGAAACCGGTCTAGGTAATGATAAAATGTAACAAATAATAAACGGTTATCGACGGGAAAAACATTTCACTCGACGTCGACGCCGACAACGAGCTCAGAAAACGCAACACGACCGGCCGCGCCGTCGGCCCTCGGCGCCCGCCCGCCGCCGAACTTTATCTACAGCGTCCGGCCTTCGTAACCGAGGAGCGACGCCATGTCGCTCCGTGCGCGCCTGTAGCGCCGCCAAATGTTTGAATCAAGAGGGGACTGTTTGAGGGATTTTTGCTCCGAGAGCGAGTAGGACTGCGTGATTAAAAAAATATTATTTATTAAAAAAAATGAGTATATGAAAAAGAAATAACAATTAATATTTGTTCCCATGTTATAAATTGTATGATTTCAGTAAGCGATTTCTAATAAGAAGATAGTTCGAAACTCGATAAAAATTAGGTTAAATAATGTTAAAGCGTAACAAACATTATATTTTGGCAGAAAATAAAAAACGAAGAACATTTAAGTAGTTATTTCTCAATTAATTTTTTACAAATTTGTAAATATTCTTTTCATGTTTACTTTTAAATAAAACACGGAAATAGTTGTAAAAACGAGTTTTCAAACAATCACTTATAAAATCGCATTCGAGCCACAATCACCAAAAGAATAATGCAAGTTATTTATTCAAGTTACACAGCATCGTTAAATGTGAATGAAAAATTTCTGATTTATATCACATCAGATAGTACAAGGATTATTTAATTAATAGAACTGATTTTTTTTGTTTTAGATGAACAAAGCTCGATATGTGACGGATGTGCAAAATTATTAAGTTTTTTGTTTTATGCAACTGGCTGTAAATGTAAGACATATCAAAGAGTTTTTTCTCATCGAATAAAAAAAAATAAAATTAAAAAAGAAAGTTAATTAAAAGTTAAAAATTATCCCGTCTATAATATAAAAAATAATAAAATAAAAGAAATAAAATATCCATTAACTAGATATAACATAAAGCATATGTTTTTTCCAATTTCAAAACATATTTTTTTAAAAATTCCAAAAAATTTTTTTTTCAAAATTAAAATTTAATGTTTTTAGTCAGTTTTAACTAATATCACTCAGATTCAGTAACTCGTGAAACGACCGATTTAAAAAAAATCGATTATTTCAAAAATTTTCATAATTTTCAGAAAATGGAAAAACTGCGTCAAATACTGAATTAAACTTCAATATAAAAAATTTAAACTTCAAAAAGAAAAATCGTATTAGGTTTAAAAGCGACCGTTAGAAATCTTCTAAAAACACCGATTTTTGCGGTTTAATTAAAAAATGAAAAAGGAATTTCAAAATGTTTTTTATAGCTATGTAGTTCTTGCTCATACGCATATTTGACGACTCAATCACTCACCTAGATCTTGAGTCCACGGCACGAACGCGGATGCGCACTTTCGCTGCAAATGGGGCCTTTGCTGAGGCGATCCAATGAACGTTTTTGGAACGAAGTTCCTTACGGCGGGCTTGGAGGAGATAGGGATTTTGCTGCGCGACCGAACTGAAAAAAATGTGATAGTAAAACCGTAAGAAAAAGTCTGTGGAATAAAACCGTTAAATGAGACGTGCGCAGGCGCGACAGTCGTATACACAAGCGAGTAGTGTATAATACCTTTCTCTTTCCCCCTCTTTCTTTTCGTTCTCTCATTCCTTCTCTCTCTATTACCACTCCACCCCGCCAATGCATAGTATATACTCACGAATTCATGGACAAGCACGTGGCTAATATTCACATTATAGATACATTTTACTCGTGAGTAGTCACGTTTATTTATAAATATAAAATATTTTACATTGGTTAATATTGTGTGTACATACTAAAATCTTTGTAAGGTTTTCTAGGTTATCTAGGTTATCTTTCTTGCTGTTTTGAGGGTCATACGGAAAAATTGAGAAAAAAACTACGAAACTTCATAGATTATATATATATATATAATCTCTATGAAGTTTCGTAGAAGTTTCGTACATATATATATATATATATATATATATATATATATATATATATATATATATATATGTGTGTGTGTGTGTTTGAATATTACTTTTTAAAAGTTAATTCTGTCCTAAATATATATACATGTTATTAGTATTAATAATTCTATTTATATTTAATAATTTTTTGCAAATCGTGTCGATTCTACATTAGCCGAAGGAACTTCGTTCCTACCTGGTGTCCCACGACACCACATTGTCTTTTAATGTCAAAGTAATTGTTTATACAAACTTGCGAATTCTTTAATATCTGATATTGTCAGTGTTATTTTTAATATGAATATTAAAGTCGTCGGTAGTATTAACTTTTTCCTTCTTACTGCAGCAATACACTTATTTCTTTGAGTTCTTTTCTATTTGGCAACCCCAAATTTATTGAATTTGCATTTGTTTTTATTGTTAGTATTTTTGTAGTTCACAAACGAATAACTCTGGTGGTTCATTTTTTCATTTTATCTATTGGTATTAATTTTACAAAATACACGTGTATACGATAGCCCGAAAGTTTTAAACAGCCTCCTAAAACACCTAAATTGTCCGCTGCGAAGGCCGGCGTCGATTCGATTCTCCGCACCTACTGCCTCACACGGAGCGGATAGCCTACAGGATTCCCTGATATTCGGATTATCTAACCGAAAACATTCTTTCAAATACAACTGATAGTTCCTGAAATTAATGCGTTTAAATTCAAACTAAAATATATCTTTATTTCATAGGTTACGAAGAACACTTAAAATACGTCACAATGCTTCAAGAATTCACATTTTACTACTTAGTTTTACCACTTTACCACTCGTTCAGAAGGCAGTTGCTTTCAAGAAGAATGAGCAAGAAACTTAAGGGTAGCTCTTTTTAACTTCAAATATATTATGTTATACAACCAAACTTGTATAAATTTATAACATGAATTAAACAAATCCGCTAGAAGTCAGCTAGCTATGTCCACGAATATTAGTCCTCAAAATATTCCCAAATGGTGTAACACCCATTTTTAACAAGCGATTGCTTAGTCATGATTTTAAATTTATTTAAGGGTAGATTTTGTATATTTTCATGGACCTTATTGAACATGCGCACATAGAGCCGCCGAAATGAATTTGTGATTTTATGTAGCTGACTCACATGCAAATACAGCTTATTTCTATTTCTTGTTTTAAATTTAGTCTATCACTATTTTTTTAATGTCCTATGTTCTTTTTTACATATATTTAACTTAATATATAAACTAAGGTGCCCAAGTTAAGAGTAAGTAAAAGGTGATGTTCTACACACACACAGACATATATATATGTCTGTGTGTGTGTGTAGAACATCACCTTTTACTTCGTTCACATGTACAAATGTAGAATGAAAGCCTTTTATTTTAGGCCATTTCGTTTCAATTAAACTTCAAAATCGGATCATCCTGTAAAATCGTGGTCCTACATATTCAAATTAAGAACTTCCTCCTTAATATTTGTTGTTATAAAACATCTAAGTGATCGTTACAATATTAAATCAATCCACAAACTAAATTTTAATTGCATCTGTTCACTGATCAAAGGCGATTATATCAAAGATCTCCAATAATATATATCACGCCGATCCATCATTGATATGTTGCCGTATGAGAAAAGAAAAACAAACCAATGAACACACTTTTGCACTTATATAATTAAATGAACTGTACGTATTAGGTACATGGCCCATAAAAATATCGAGGGCACTCGCCGCACGCGCACGCTCGCCGCGCTCGCAGTCAAAGCGAGCGTGCGCGTGCGACATTCCGATACCTTTTTTAACAATATTCGATGAGATTGTCTAGTTTTTTGTGGCTCTGCGTTAGACGTCTTGCCAGATCTCAATAAACTGAACCATCTCACAAAATTTCTAGCGCATTTTCCAAATTTACATGAACTGAAAAGAAATTATTTTGTGGAATGACTTTTTAGGAATAGAATTTAATTTTACCAATGTCATGCTTTATTTTTTGGGAGAAATTTTAGAACAGTTTAAAGTCCGTCTTTGAAAGCGATTTCTTTATTATTGATCTGTTTTTATAAAATTGTTGGCCGGGTAGAAATTTGAAACGTACGCACTGTTGTGGGTGTGAAGATCATAACGGCGCGTGACTCTCCAATCTCCTGCTGTGTAATAGCATTTCTATATTTTTTGCACTCATAAATTGTATAATACTTTCGTGAAAATAGTTTTTGGAACGGAAATTTGAAAGAACCGTATGTCCATAAATGCAAATAACCAATGTTACTTTTACACAGCTCTGTCAACAAAAGTCTTACACGGTAAATGTTTTTAAGAATCCATTTAAAATTCCTTTATTTATTGCTATCACATTGTTATATTTTTGTTATGTGGAATGTTACGCTATGTTCTATGTTTAGAAAGAGGATGACAATTTTTCTAACTAATTACGTGATTCGAACAAATCAGGTTCCATAATTTCATACTTAACATACCATTTATGCGTTGTGAAGGAATTATTAGATATTGCCCTTTATACTAGGAAACAATGGTATACTCTTGATGAGTAACTATATAATAATAGATAAAGAGAAAATCCTGTTTATACGCAACTTGAAGTACATTGGCTCACGGAGGAGTGTGAGATTTAGCACAGTGAAAATTTATGTTATACCGAGAAGGTATGCAGAAAGCTAATATTTGTGTATAATACGTGTTAATAAGTTAAATAAAATAAAACATTAATTCTTTATGTTTATAGTACCACTGCCGAACACAAAATAGTCTGTGGTCAAACAGTCGTGAAGTAGCGACTGTGTCAAAGAATGTTAAACTTTTGCTAATGTGTAATAACAGACAGATTGACTAAATGTGTTTAGAGCTGCGAATTTGAGGGATTTCTAATGTTATTTTTTCAGTAGTTTGTGAAAAGTATTTCAAGGCAAAAAGAATTTTGTAAATTATTTGTACCTTATGTATATTTGTGCAGTTGAACGTAAAATACAGCTTACTTAATATACATTTTTTGCAAAAAACAAATTTTGTAGCACCAATTTGAATTCATTTATTATAACCCAATTATTATACTTATTAAAAACACCTAATATAATTTAAATTTTATTCTTCGTACTTTAATATATTCCAGTACTATTTAGCCCTTTAATTTTCAAAGAACTCCATATTCTGTTATATCATTTTTGTGGTTACAATAAAGGACAAATATTCAAAAAAATAGTAATTACCTCAAGATAGGCAAAATAACTATAGAGCCTTAATGGAGCCTGGTCAGTGTGGAAACAAAAAACCCAACAAAATGTCAAAAAAAAAAACGAATTATTAGGCTGAGCCAAGTCAAACATTATTTTTCTTCTTTCATATTTTTTAAATACTTCATGCTTATAAAAATAAATATATATACCTTGTAGCAGATTATTTTCAAACTGTTTTCGAATTTGTACCTTAACAATAATTAAATAATCTATTAATAAAGAAAAAAAAAATGTATCTTATACTTATAGCAATGTTAACTTTCATTTTTATAAGTGTTTATTTGATTCAATATTAAAATAAAAAAATAACAATGATAATGAATTGTATCATCAAAAAATAAATAATAATGTATGCCGTATTTGTATTTTTTTTTATTTCATAGTAGTATTGCAGGGAATTAAGGCAAACATATGCCGATGACGCGTTTGTTGACCCTTGCAGCTGACATAAGAGGACTAAATCCAAATAAATTGTATGCAATCACTACATAAATGCACCCTTTTTCAAAAGAACTTCAAGTACTTGCAATCTTAAAAGTTTAAAGATTTACGGTTAAATATTGAAAAATGGGTGATTACTACTTTGAAATTATTTATAGAAAATTTTGGCATTACTTAGTATTAATTTGTATAACATTATGTGTCAGAACGTTACTTATAGGTTTTAATGTTAAAATAAATTCACATTTCTCTGAACATAATATGGTATGTAAATAGGGTTGCCAACTTTTTTAACAAAATAATAAAATTTATCTGTTTACAAAAAAATAAGAGATTTATGAAAAAATATTATATTTTCATTTTATAATAGTATTTTTGAGGAAATTTGAGATTGTTTCCTGAGAACCCTTTCCATTGAAAAATGTTAAATCACTAAAAATTAGTTTAATGTTATTTTATTTTTAGAAAAATATATTTTGATCTTTTCAATCATTAATTACACTCTTCAGAACAAAAGGTGTAGTTCTAGTAACCCTCTTGACAACAGACTTAATTTCGGTAAAAACAGTGTTTTAGCGTACTTCACTAGTACTAAAAACTATAAAGGAAACTTGAATAAAATAGAATACAATACTCTATTTTAGAGTACGATTGGCAACCCTGTATGTAGCGTTAATAATATGCCTTGGCATCGAAACCGCATTGGTACAAACGCGTTTATTATTTCGCCGTGCCATAGATCTGGCCTCAATATATCGATGCAAACTTGGATTATCAGCAAATGATACATTGCGGTATTTGGGTTAGTTGAAACTGACTTCATTATACCACAGCTGGATATAAATAAATACTGACTAGGTCAGCAATACACTAAAGTTTTATAATTAAAACTGCAGATGCCATAACGGCATAACTCAGTCGAGCACCACCCATTCGTACAATGTCTCAAAATCGAGGTGGTCGTGGGAGAGTGGTGATAACGATTCGGTATATATTGCAATTTCTAAACTATTTAGACCGAGATTGGAAATCCAATCAACGCTATAACGACCCAGGAATGTGATGTTTGCCTCAAGCATCTCCGTACTTCGGAAGGTTCCTGAAGCAATTGATCCAACTCAATTCATGACAATCGGTAAGATTATTAACCGGAGAAATTGGAGGTACTCTAAAATATCTGAGAGTAACGTTGGTTACTTGTTTCGCCTCTCCACCGATATACCCTGAAATCGCATACGGTGAGTGCATGTATTCTATCATGGGACATATAAAATTGGCTAATCCATAGTAGGATCTACAAATATTCTGATTTATTTAACTATTAATAGAATAAGAGTGATTGAGCCTTTTTATGCGGGCTTCAAATAAAAGACAATGTTAAAGGTGTCGAGAAACTCAGAAAAGATTCCGTTAAAATTTAGTATGTCTAAGGGGGTATACAGATTATTATTTTTTTTCATTGTTTAAAAGTTTTCGTGTTGCAGGGCGTTAATTATATAAATATTGTTGCCAGAGTCTAACATGGTTTATGTGTAAGGCGCCTGATATTGACTTCGGCTGGCCCCTTCGTCTTCCTGGTGCGTTCTATAAGATTCAATTTGAATAAACAAATATTATAGAGTTGGTATTCACTTATACTTTACAGAATGCTACATGGAGAAGTACCAGTGTTTATATTTTTTTAAAATGGAATAAATTTATCAACTACTAAAGAGAAAATAAAACACAAAGATATCGAAAAAGAGAAAAAAAAAACCTATTTATATTGTATATTGTATTATTTGGGTCAAGATTTGAAAAAGGATTGACGAAGGTGATAATTTTTTCTAATAAAATGTCGATGACCTTAGATAACCTATATCAAGGTTAGTCTTTGATATGTACACAAAGGTCCAGTAAAAAGTATATAATAGCAAAACTTTGGACTACGTAGCACAGTTTTGCTATTTTTTTTCGTAGATATGCGAGCAAATCAGAAATATCAAAGGGGCAGAGCGCTCGGTGGCAAGAGCCTTCGCCGCTCGTCCTTCTCACCGCCTACGTGCCCTTTCCTCTCACCGTTCTCATACCCTAGGGGGTGATAATCATCGGCGTACGTTCTATACCTATCTATTTATTAGGATTTCTGTGGTTGGTCCGAGTAAAACTATCAGTTGACAGCCTTGCCACGGCGCCACCGTCGTCGGCCCGCCATTTTCATGCGACCGGGACACAAACAAATTTATATTTCGCATAGAATTGGTTCTAGGACCCTATACTTATTATACATTACAGGAATGCTAATAAAATTTATTTACTAACTTTTTACAAGAAAACATTATAGAAAGGAAATGTTTAATAAAGGATATAAGAAATTAAATTCAGAAAAGTAAACTTTCCAAGCTTTTGCTAAATTACAAATAAATAAAAGCACATTTGTGTTTGTATTTTATTTGTTCCTTAATAAAAAAATTACAATAATACATAATAAAAACGTAGGTTATATACATTCCTAAGCCAAGAGAATTTTTTTAAAGAAAAAGGTGTCAGGGATTGCAGATTAAGTAAACTTTTATTGCTGGATCCGTTTTTATTGTAGAGACATCCTGAAGTGGTGCAATTTATTGCTTAAAATTTCGTTTATTTATTGCGAAATATAAAAAATGAGCATTATTAGATTTTGTTATTTATACATTTCGAATGTTATTTACATTCGAAAAAAACCGCGATTCTCAAAATAATGTATATAAAACGAAATTTATTTAAGTTTGTGCAAAGAAAAGTATTTATTGTTGAATCTGTTTTCCATAAATGCATAGAAAACAACAAATCTTTTATAAAAAAAAAGGTTTTAAATTTATTTTGGAAAACTGTATTTATGCTTGTTATTGTCGCTAAAACACTTAAAACTGTATAGAACAAAATATTAAGATGGCGTACTTTCCCTTATAGATCGATGCTTAACAATTTTATAATTTCTTAGCGAGACGTCGGTAATGTATTTTTGCTGCGTAGGCGGCGACGAACTGTCGTCGTAGAAATAGCATGACGTTGGCTACAACGGTGGTCAGCATGAAAGGTTCCGCACGATATGTGACGGCGATGTATCGGTCGTGGGTCGCAGTGGTTACTCGTGGTCCAGGCCGAGGTGGAATATTTTCCATATTACCCTGTTCCTCGTACCGTCTTAGGTAGGTACACTGTTTGACGCTGAAAAAATATATCTCATTTATAATTACAATAATATTTACACAGTTTTTCTAAAATGCCATGCGTCTTAAAAAATTAACATAACTATCGAGCTGATAGTGGCTCCGGCCTCGCCAGCTGGGTGGTGGCTGTTCGCCCACGCACGCGGCCTCTTAGCTCTACGGTCTCACTTCCTCGCCCCTCGCCTACAACTATGCATGCTTTCTCTTTCTCGATAATTGACTTTTTTATATGAAACATGTTGTAAAAACTGTTAGTAAAAAATTATCTTTTAAGAATAAAGTAACAGTTATTTTAGAAAATATTAGAAAAATATAAATGAAAGAGCGAATTATAAATATTATCTTTAGTGTCCGCCAGATGACGTCGGCATGGAACGCACCACGATGCGGTGCCGTGCGGTGGTGTACGGATTCTCGTGTACAAAAAATATTTGACTTTAAATTAATTTTATAAAGTGCATTTGTTGTGTATAATTTAAAAATCTCTATAAATATTTATCTTTTAATTCTATAGGATAGATTAAGAATGAATAAATAGATTCAGCCCTGTAAAAGATATACAGAACTACGATAATAACATATTATATTATATTACTCTTTTATTACTACTACTACTACTACTACTACTCTTATATTAATACTCGTCTCATTATATTATATTACTCCCCTGAAGCCGGTATTACATAGAGCCATATTATTTCTCATTGTTTCATCAATGAACACCGCAGTGTTCTTTAATAACTCACATAAACCTTGAGCACACAAAACCAGGGCCTTCAGGCATATAGTCGGTGTCCTTTGATTTGCAGAGCGCAAGTTCTTTGTATGTATGTATGTATGTATATAGAACTCTTTTAGAAAGTCAAATAATATATGTTTATTTACATTGTAATGTTATTGTACATGCAAGTTAAACTACAATGTCGGTATTTCGAGACCCTTGGCGTTTTCAGACCGAAGGCCCCGGGACCATATAGTAAAGACCAAATTGGTTGTAAGGGAATTGCCAAAATATTAGTTGCGTAACTTACCGTTGTCCTGAGACGATTTGCTGTATAATGAATACTGTATAATGAATCAGTCTTTAGGAGACTGATGGGTCTGTAGCAAGCTAGGTTATATCGTGGCTTTCCAGGCTTTGGGATGCCGATAACTTCGCTCTTTTTTAAGAAGTTTAGAAAGATGGATTTGTTGTAATAGGTGTTGACGATCGCCACCAGGATCAAATTTAGGTAGGGCAATAACAGGTTGAGGAGCCAAATACTAACGCCATTGGGTCCCGGAACCTTCTTTGGACATATTTGGATTTTGATACATGCGATCAGTTCGTCCGCACAAACTAAGGAGAGGTTCATTCTAATACTCGAGTCGAGGACCTGGTACGTGAGTACGCGAGTGGAATACTCGGTTCATTTCGTCTAAAAGGCGCTGGTTGGTTGGTTAAGTACTGTTCTTGTATTGGTTCTGATGACTGTCAGCCAGACAGGAAGATCGTTTCTCAATAGAAGGGGCATCGTCATGGCCGTGTCTGATATCAGAGCTTTCACCAGTCATCGATACGCCTGGTGGAAAGGCGACATTTCTTGCATCAGTTTGTGCCGGATGTCATTTCTGGGTTTACTCATACGTTCTTTAACAGCGCTTTGGCAAGAGCGCACGTGAATACGATTTTCTTCTGAGAGGTAGGTATGATAGGCTCGAGTGGTGGTGTTGTTTTGTCTCAAAAGATCTGGCATCATTAGGTAGTTTCCATCGATTACCGTTTTTCGCTGGAGCCGAATTGGAGTATTTGCCTGAAAATTTATAACAAACTCCTTTTATTAACAAAAATAAACACAAAAAAATATAAAAATTAAACCAAAAATTACCATAAAAAATTTAAAATAATGAAGTTCTTTCCATATTTACAACTCCGCTGTCTATTAAACTAGTAGATACGATATACTATATATTTCGATTTTTTGAATAAATATCAGAATAAGAACTAAGAACTTAATCATGAAATGTAATCCCAAATGCTTTTAAGTCCTATCGTTTCTTGGAATCGCAGTTTTTATAATATAAGGAAACATTTTATATCTAACAACTTCCTTTTACGATCACTCACGCGGTCAGTTGTCAAATGACATAAAGCGCGGCTGGGTTTTAATAAAAGATCGTGTGACGGTGGTACAGATATCTTTATCTGTTTTAAATGTATTTATTTATAGCTCTGAAATATGTTAATTAAGTTATAATCTGTTCGATGAGTTTGGTAACACAACAAATGTATATTTCATTTACTTTCATGATTTTCACATTTACGATTACAACACCTAAAAACCATGAATAATTTTATTAGTAAGAGAACACATTACAATAGGAGTAGTTGCAGAATAGTCAAAGTTAGATTCTCACAGCATAGTGTTACTGCGTTACTATTTTTTCAGAAGTAAACGTATTTGCTATAGTTTTTAACATTTTTCCTTCAAAAATCATAACTTAGCACATATACAAAGTATGGATTTTATTATGCACCTTTTTCATAATCTCCTCCACTTGTAAAACAATTTTGTCAAAGAAATTATAGTCATTGAAATAGCCGTTTCTTGAAAAAATAGCTTAGAACATCCACGTACTAACAGCCTTAGAAAGTACTTTATCGCGCGCCCAGCTACCCGATCGCGCCATGGTTTGCAGTCTGGCCGAGCATTTATTAGTACTGTGTCTATATTATTTATAAGTTTATTTTCAATGATATGTTTTTGTTATAGTTACTGAAATATAACAAAAAAAAGAACAAATATTACCGTTCTATAATAAATTATTAATATGGCAATAAATAAAATCCATTTTAAATTGATTTTACATATTAACCGCTAGATGTCAGTGTTTTATTTTAGTGGTTTCGTTTAGTTCCAAACGATTAAGTGCCACTGTTTCGTTTTGAGAGTCGGCATATCCTAGTTCAATTCATTACATTTTGAAATCATAATCTATCTAAATCTCAGATTTTTTTTTTATTTTATCATGACACTTAATGGATTGAAGAAATACGACTTCACAATAGAAGAATTAATTGTTATTTCAAAAATCCAGGTACGAGTGTTTGGTCTTCCAATAAAATTAAGGAACTCGTCGATCTTTCTTCCTGCATATATACATGTATATATAGAAATTTCATAGAAATATGACGAAAGAGAAATCAATCAAATTGATCTTTGTTGAATTAAATTGGCGCACGGTAAAGTAGTACTTTAGAACTATAAATGTAGGTATGAGGAGTAGTGACTCTGTGATTAAGAGTACCTCCGCATCCGGTACCTTCTAGCTTGAAGGCGACTCACGAACCATAAGGTACCGAGTTCAATCATAAGAGGGCCAATGGGTTTGTAATAAAAAAAATCTTTGTATGTACTTATGTACACGCGTAAGAATTTATACCACTTCGACGTACATGATTGTTAAATTAATTGTGAGTTATTAAATACAACTATTAATTACATAATTTCCATAATGTATAAAACAATAAATAAAATACAATAAAATAACACTCTTAATTACTTTTATTAACAATTGATTGTTTAAATATATTAAATTATTTAACAGCTGTTTATATTAAAGTACATTTTAATAAAATATATGTACATTTAACGATTAATTAAAATAACGAAAAACTAGGTTTTTTTTTAATAAATAATCAAAATTCTTGATTGTTCACATATAAAACTTGAAATTGAATATTCCATTTCTCCGAAAAATCGAATTTATTTAAAATAGGATATGAAACATATAAAAATAGTGAATTTATAATAGATTAAGATATAATTAGATATAGTGAATAAGTTTTACAAAGATTTACTAAATAAAGTTAAACAGCCCATATTTTTTTTAATTTTGTTATGTGTGTTAAGCTGCACAATTTTTTATAATTTTTGTAATCGGTAATAGATGTCAATTTCATATGAATAACATGAGTTTATTAAAGACTTAAAATTAGACACTATCTCCAGAACCGAATAAAAATCTAAAAATAATAAAGGAATATTCTCAATAACATTATTATTCATTGCAAATGTATGCAATATGATAATAAATAGATATTTATATCGAAATGTTGAAAAATGTAATTAGCGGTGCCCCTATACTTGCTTAATAATTAGCGTTTGTTAGAGAAAGATAGAGAGAAAGAGAGAGTCGCTGAGATTTGAATGGAGGGGGCATAACGCTTCTTCTATTAGTGACGATTTCTGCCAATTAACACTTCCCGCAGGCCGCGCTAAGGAAATTCATTCCAAAAACAAGATTTATTGTACTTTCAAAAATTCCTCTCCAAAAAAAATGCATTCAAAGCAACCATGCGTAGAAAGTAGCGACGGTGGACAGCGAAGGGCGCGGCGAAGGTTTATTATGTTTAAGGTATTATTATAGAAAATTTTTTAGGGGAATTAATTTGTATTTTATTTTTAGGCTGCGACTGCCGTTTGCGACAAAATTATACCTTACTTTATTAAGAATGATTACTTTTAATACCTTCCTTAGACTAATAAGTATGTTTATGGATGTAAGGATTTGGCAATTTCGTATACGTCTATTGCCCGTCGGCCGCATGGTCGGTACGGCTTGTAAATCTATCACGGCCGATACAAAGACCAGAACTCGTGACGTCCCGAAATGAAAGGAATATGAGTATAGAAAAAAGTTGACCATAAGTCGTGTAGTCATGGCTTAGATAAATCGATTTGCCCATCAAGCTAACACGTATCAGGAAATATCACAATGGTGGCACGAGCTAGTTCGAGTTTCTCTCGCGCTGCCCTTGTGTACACACATATTTGGTGTCTCGCGCCAAAACCGGTAAAAGAGAATGCTTACAAGATCCTTTTGTAAGTGTCTATACGTTGATCTTGACTTTATTTTTCGACGATCGGTTATTTACAAAGCCAAAATTGAAAACTTCTAATTCATAATTTAAGTTTTATATCAAATTTAGTTACATTTATTCTAAAATTGAACAAACTCTATTTCTAATAAAATTGCGTCAAATATCACAGATTTAATCGAAATGTGAGCAATAACTTTTTCATGCAGGAAAGAATTTTAGAACGAAAATTATTAGCGATTATTCTGAAAATTATTCGACGTGTAAAATAAAGACCTAGTCGCTTGCTTTTTAAATTAGAAACTCCCAGTATACAGTCCATTTCCATGAAAATATTCATTATAATCCATTCAGCTGCTTGAGCGTGATTTTGTGATAAAGATCCAAATAATTTGTTATATTTATAATAATGTAATTATTCATATTCATTCATTCAATATATATATATATATAAATTTCGATATTAGAATTTACTCCTCCCGGCTTCGTCTAAGCCGGATTGTGACTGGTAGCGAAACCGGGATTGAAAGCGCGATGGGGCAGAGAATTGCGAACGGGACGAGAATAGAGTCTGATCGGAACTGAATCGCAAGCGGGACCAGGACCGAGGCGGAGAACGGAGGTGGGGTCGAAAACGGAGGTGGGGTCGAGGTTACAGTCGAACGTGTGACCGGCTGCGGAACCGAAAGCGATACGGGTATTCAGTTAGAAATCGATCGACGCAAAAGATGAAGGAATTCATTGTACGTCCACGCCGGCGCAGCTACGGCATCAGTTATACGGACGAGAACAACAAAAAAGGGCAGAGCAACGTCTGCCGGGCCAGCTAGTACTGATATAAAATCAGAATCAATCATATCTGAGCTCACTCAAACTTTTGACAGTCGGTCATGTTGATCGGTTAAAAGTTCATATGAAACGAGGGAATCCTAACAGCACCATCACTGCTAGAGTTGTGCTGATAAAGTTGTACGAGCATCCAAACTTTTAAGTTAACGCTAATATTATGAATTTTGACGTCGCAATACTTTGATTACGAGAAACCGAACGATTGCCGGTTTTATGTTTATTTACGAAATAATCTTCTGTTGTTGCTTGTACTACGTCATGTGGCATTATTATGGTCATGTTAAAACCGGAAGGTTAGGGAGGTCATTGCCGGCCGTGGGCGGCGCGGGGAGCGAGAGCATCGGAGGTTGCGCGATCGGGTGGCTGGAATTTAGGCCAGTGGCCAGTGGCGGCGTCGGGCGGTGTCGCAAACTGGTCGTGCATCGTCACTCCTTGCTACCTATATTAGACTCCTCTACAGCTTGTAGGAAAATTATGTATTAGCAATAAATGGCATAAATGGCAATGCCTTCAATGGCATAAATGAAATAATCTAAGTTCTAAGAAAATAACTAAATTTTAACGTGTCTTTAACATTAAACGTATACCAGTCATTGATTCGTCCCGGTATACCTATACATATAAGCATGAAAGTCGGCTTCTAAGTTGCATATTCCACATACGTATCCAGAACTAAAGATATTTGGAAAAACTATTAAAGGGAACAATGAATAGAAAATATTTGTATGAGAGTGCCATGATTTTTCGCGTTAAAAATATGAATATACGATAGTTACACATTTTTTAAGATTAAACATTAAAAAAGCTATCGTTGAAAAATAAATAAAAAAAAATCGGTTGTTTGTAAAGTCGGTTTACTGACGATAGTTGAACGTGACGTCATAAGAAAATACTAATGGAATGGTTTCATTTTTTTGAAATCATAGCTACGCTCGATAATTATTTCGATCGAATAGTAAAGCAATTGATTTTTTTCACTCATTGTGAAATAGTTCTGTTAACTTATTGTTATAGTTTTGTCAATTATAGCATAACCTATAATCGCTGCACTAGCGGACCGATGCTATTTATTTTAATGATGAAAGCACAAATATTCGACAATATATCACTGAACATATATTTAATATCGAAATAATCATTACCTTTATCGCCGCAATTATCGTTGCTATAAACAATTGACACTACATTCACTTTTCACTGCACTTCGTACTTGACGAAAACATGTAAATGTATTATTGTATAGCAGCTGTCCACGCGGACGCATCGCTCACTCAAGTAGGAGAGAGACAGATGTCTCGCTCGTGGGGCTTCCACACCCTTATCTTTGGGTGCAGGTACGGGACGGAGGGCTTACTGTTACCTCATACCCGGGCGTCTTCTCGTCAGGGATACGACCCCGACGGTTCCTGTGGTTGTGGTTCCTTTTACGGGAATCCAGTCAGACATCTAGTTCTCGCAGGTTCTGCTTCACTGTTTGGGAGGAGGCGTTTTGGTTATTTCTCTAGGGAGCGGTCGGCCGCTCGGTGACCTCTCGTGCGTTGGCGCGATGTTCCGGAGGAATTCATGTGGGCCTTGATCAGCGAAGTCGAACATCCGGCGGGCAATGCGCCGGATGAATTCCTCTACGGTCTCGATACAGAGGTCGCGAGCGGTAACGTTATTTAAGACATACCGACCCGCTCCCACGATCATCCGTAGGGCGATGCTCTGCTGGGCTTGGATCCTTTTTATCTGTGATATGGAGCAGAGTGCGTACCATGCTGGTGCCGCATATGTTAACCGGGAACGTATGTAGCCCTTATATGGGGCGAGTTTGGCCCTGAGCGGCAGGTGCGATCGGAGCACTGGGCGCAGCATGCTCCGCGCGGCTCTGCTCTGGTGGATAACTTGTTCCACTTGAGCGGCCATGCGCATGGAGCGGTCAATCTGTACGCCCAGGTATCGCACCTTTGTCTGCCATTCAACATCCTGTCTCCAGAGTCTTAGTTTCGGTGGCATGGTACGCTGCTGGCCGGTCAGTATGGCGGCCGTCTTCGTAACGTTTACGGCGACTCGCCATTTGTCCAAACATTCTGGCAATAGGTCGAGGACCCTCTGGATTTTGGCCGCAGACAGGTCAGCCCGACGGGATGATGCGAAGTACGCACTGTCGTCAGCGTATAGCGCGAGTACGACGTCCTCCTCCCAGTCCTGTAGTTGACCTGCGAGTGGGGATATCGTCCGTGTAAACTCCGTACAGGCACGGAGACAGACAGTTGCCTTGCGGCACTCCGGCGTGGATGGGTTGTGGATCCGAGGTCGCGTCCTCGACTGCAACGAAGAAACTGCGACCTTCCAGGTACGACACTATTGTTGGAATGACGCTACTGTGAACAGATGTCGAGCGCTGCCGAACGCGGAGGCCGGTTGTGCCTCTTTGTCGCTCGTTCCGCGCTCTCGCTTGCACTTCAAGCCTTAAATGGAACGCCTCAGAGCGAGGTGACGCCGCATGAGTCATGTTTTTCGTGCGGGCAGCCGGTTCTATCGAATTATAAGATGTTGTCACGTCAAAAATGTATACTGCCCTTAAAACCTATTTAAATAACTGTTTAAACAGTCTTTAAAAACAAATAACTAGTTGTTTTGGAGTCGTTTCGAGCTAAAAATAAATTAAACGCAGTTACGTCTCATCAATAGAATAAGATCTCCTATTCGACTAAATATTTGACGTTCCATATTCATATTTATAAGTTATATGTTAAGTTACTTTAGCTTTAGCTTATTACATTGACTCTAAAAACGACTAATTCGTTCTTTTTTAAATCTTTTAAGAGTTTGAACAATTATTTAAATAGGCCTTTGAAGGTGGTTTTTATTTTGTTATTATTTATTTATTTCATATTTTTTAGATATCGAGTCATTATGACTATAATTTTTTTGGCTACTTTGCATGTGAATTAAGGATAAAATTGGCCATACATTTCTTAAGTAAGTGGAAAACGCAAAGACATGTGGGAAAGCAGCATTCCGATCTCGAATTCCAGAGTCGTCACATACCTAGTTGAAGTGCAACTATCAAATTATATAAGTTACTCCTATCCTCTATAACATAAAAGTTCTATAATCAATGCAGATCATATTTTCTTGCAGTTCTACATTAAATTAATTCACTCTATTTCTAGTGTTATCACTAAAGAGCTCCGATGCATTCCTTTCAAGATTGTCTCATTGAAATTACATAAATGAATGAGAATATGTAAGTAGATTAATGAGTAATTTTAATTCTGTGTATACTAGGTTTTACTAATAACCATAGAACATGGATTTTGGCGTTAAATCGCAGTATTATTTGTTAACTGCTAACCGTTAAGAAGTGTTGTGGTTTTTATCATCAGCTCAGTATCATAAAATAATAACTACCAGACGCAAAAAAATCAATAACTAAATAAATAAAGAGTTCAAAGATACTATATGTGCCTATAATATTTGAAGATATCCTTCGATTTCTCTAGGATCCCATCATCAGATCCTGACTTGGTGACTATCGAACCACCTCGGCAGTATACCCTTTTGAAACAAAAAAATTTCAAAATTAGTCCATAATTGACGAAATTGTCGCTGAACATTACAATAAGAAATGTAAACAGAGGAACACAGAACCTCCTTCTTTTTTGAAGCTGGTAAAAAATGTAATTCACATATATTTAATGCATACGCGGGCGCGTGCGCGTTTGCATGTGTGAGTACTGTGTGTCTGTGTGCGCGCTTGCACAAGATTGTACGTATGTTTGCGTCTGATAACATTGGTATGCATTTACCGATCGGAATACGATTTGTGGCATTCATAAAAAATTTACTTAAATTTTATTTTCTGAACATTTGAACCTATTTAAGAAACTGCAAAAATGTATTTTTCGGAATAACTTTTGAATTCGTTCCAGAAATGCGTTGTAAAAATTTTTTTAATGACCTTTTCTTACATAAGATTCAATTTGTAGGGTAAGGGACTTTTAGATTTTATTTTATTTTTTGTGCTTGAAAAAATGTTGGAAACTGTCTCAATCGTACCTAAAAGTATTCATATCTAAAAAATAAATATGAGCTAATTTCATCATTTTGTACCTAAAAATATAGATGTGGGATAACTCTATGGTTTCGTACACAAAAGTATAGATACCGGGTGACTTTAAGGTTTCGCACCTAATGGGTCAAAGCGGAGTACGAAGCAGATATCTGTTTGCCTGTGCGTCTGTATATTATAGCCGTTTTCTTAGTGACGTGTTATTATCGGATTAAAAGTCGGCACATAATAAAAATCATTAGTTTATTCATGGTGAAATAATGTTAAAGGTTTTTATTGATATTATAATATGAAACGTATCTGATTATTTTTATGTACCGTGTAGGTTATCGTCCAAAAAGGTGATAAGTGTGAGATGCGTAAATCATGTTTGTAAAATTTTTGTAATTAATTTTCTGTATAATCTTAATGATTGCAAATTACTGCAAGAACAAATAACATGAAGTAATTAATGAATTTAAAATACGCGTAGAGAGTTTGCGATGTATAATACATATTTTAGGCAATAGGTAGTAGTTTAGAGCGGGACCTGTCGGCTTTATGCCGTGAAATAAGTATTGTTGCTCGTATTCCCCGTGTGGAACCTTCGTTGTACTCTCGATGTAATTTTGCGAAATGAAAATCAAACCAAAATATTTTAATTATTTTATTTATCATTTCTAAATTTAACTAATATTTTTTTTAGTTCTGTATAACAAGAGTTATATCATAAATAATTGCCATTACGTTTGTAAAGTACAGTTGTAAGATTACAGTTCGAGGAAAATTTATTTCTGCAACTTTGAAACTATTTAATAAAGATTTTGACGCTCTAATCCACTTCGCCCTAACGTAAACTATTTATTGGCTGTGTGATTCTTTTTAACTTATTTAAATGTGTTATTTGATTAAAAATCTAAAAATATTTGTATTTTGCGTTTATGACTAATATTGTTATAAAATATTTATGTCGAGAGGAATCATCAAATTGGCCGTTTAAAACGCCCAGTTTGTTTGTAACTGCGTTGGGGAAAATAAAGCAGATCTACGTATTTATGATTTTGAAACAATTAAACAAACATCCGCTCTAAGCCCCAAGTGAACTGGTAACGACCAGGTCTCCTTAATTTACAAATATCGAAGTCGGTAATTGCATTGTGCCAAATGCTTGGTGTATGTTTCACTTACTCTGAACCTGCTGCTTTTTGTTAAAAGCAGTCGGTTTGTCTGATAAATTTTAATGGGTTTTTTCCGATTCGTAAATTCTAAAATTTAATAGGAAATAGTCATAAATTGTTTGCTTAACAAATACACAGACAATTTTTGAGTGCGTTATTAAACTATGCACCGATACGATTCGAATTTGCAATGGTATTGTTCAGTTAAAAAGGTTATAATTCCTTGACCTTGACGAGTTGAAAATAGAGCACAAGCTCAAACGTTTCTCATTATGAGACGTAGAATTTAGTTTGATTTGAAATAGAGCAATAACGATAGTCGATGTCTGTCCGTACATAGCATTACATCGATTACGTGCATATTTGTTATAGACCCTTGGTTATAGAACCGAGTGAAAAGTGTCAGGGAACTCAGGGATTCGCACAGAGTGGGAAATTCTGGCGCTCGGAGCACGTCCGAGCCGCCGCCCCCGCCCCGCCGCCCGCCGGCGCTCGTGAACGTGAAAGGGGCGAGACGTCAGTCGCTGCTCGAAGCGCTTGCGGTTTGCGTGCGCATTGGCGGTACAGTCGGCCCGTAGCCCGTAGTACGTAAATATGACTGTGATACATTAAAATACCAGTAGTCATTTTCGTTAGTAGGTTTGTAATAACTTTTTTTTTAAATTAATTCTGTGCAATTATTTTTTCTAAATTAACGGAAATGAATTGTACATTTATATTTTTTTTATTATATCCATAACTAATTTTGTTATAAATGTGTTTCTTGTAGTCCAAATATGTGTATAAAAAACTGTATGTATATTCAGGTTTTATTTTGTTTTTATTTGCTTATGGCTAAATAAGTCAAAGGTCGACAAAGCTTTGAGCTCTTATCGAACACCGGTTTGGTTTTAAGTGTTAAGCAAATATACTTACGTGTTGGTAAAATATACTTAATTCATTGCGCATTCTGATTTCCACAGATTTTAATGCAAATATTCAACGCAATGCGAAAAGACACTTCATGACAGCAGCGAGCAGGTCAGGAGCTGTAACAGATCTGATAATAACAAGCCAGTAACTCCCACAACCACCTCACAGATGGCGCCGTCTAACAATTCTTTTGCGAGTATATACCACCGTCTATTCGTCGAACTAGCAGGTACGCATAGTAAATAAATCAGTACATAATTCAAAAATGTTTTCTAATTATTTACAAGTGGTTCTTTTACTTAGTTTTCATAAAAAATCTATGAATTAACAAAGTGTACGTGTTTTCACCTGATCTCTCGTCGAGTACGAAAACTATTTTGCATTCAAATGAGTATTACGGATACTTGAGTAAGAAAAAGACAGATCGTTCATGGAATACGCAACAATGTTTGCTTTTCTGTTTGTCGATGGCAGTTGATTTTCGTAAAAGTTAATGTATAAAATATTTTTTTTTTAAAACGAAAATGAAAATGAAATAAAAAACAGCTATTGCATATCCATCCAGAAGCTTAAGGTTAGGGAATGCTGTTCGAAAAAGATCACTGGAAGTATTATTTATCGAATAAATGGCTATAAAATTGGCATTTAAAAATTTATTTATTTAATAAATATACACCAGTATTCAAAAACACACGATAGTCTAAATTTTCCACCGAATATTTTTGTTACGAAATAATGCATTTATAGAATAAAACCTTAAATATCTCCTATATTTTGTTTATTGAATTTTCATTCGTTTCGGAATTGTGTTCGAAGTTTCAATTGTAATGATGCTATTTCAATTCATATCTAATTATTCGAAGGATGAACCTTTTTTTATGTTACGCTTAGTGTACTTATTGTTATTGGCCCCGCGTTACACCTGTCTGGTTCAGTCGCAGATATATTTATATTTTATCTATCGGTGCCACTTCGTATTTTGAGTACGGGTGCATCAGCAGTTAGCCAGCCTTCCGTTATTCGCTTTGAGTGTTTACGTATTCTTATAGCTTAAACCACAATTAAATACTATTAAGTAATGTGTCAAATTTTGTGTAAGGTGTTACTATGGTCAAATGAAATATATGATATTGAAGACTTATTGCAAGCAAGATATTAAGTTATTACTTTTTTTAAATAAAAATCAAATAGTTTTTATAAGTAAAAAGCTTCATGTTTTGTAGATTAGTATTCAAAGTGAGACCTTCACCATTTTACATTTAAATGAAAAATGTGTATCTTAATATCACTCCTTTTATAATAATCCTACAAAGACCAAAATACACTACGAAATAATTTAGTCACTAAGTTTCAAATTTTATAGCTCTATTAAGATCTTATTAATGATGTAATTTCAGATCCTCGCACAAACGACTGGTTCCTCATCCGGGACCCGTGGCCCGGGCTGGCCGTCATCGGCCTGTACCTGTACTTTTGCCTGAGCTGGGGCCCGCGCTTCATGGAGCGCCGCGAGCCGCTGCAGCTTCAGAAGACGCTCATCGTTTACAACTTCTTACAAGTTCTCGTCAGTTGTTGGCTGTTTCACGAGGTGAACCATTTGCGAAACATATAATAATACAGTAAAAAAATATGTCTATATATTGAAAGTATATAAGAAAAATGGATACCGGACCATAAGAGAAAGGTATATACCTATCTATATTAATTTATTTTCGATAATAGAAAAAAAAAAAAACGATTTGTATTTTTTTGGTTTTTTATCTGTCTCCTGTTCGCACACATCTCGGAAATTACTGAACTAATGTCAATATGGTTTTCATAGGTAAATAGAATTTGGCTTAGAGCAGAATTTAAGGTTTATTTCGTTTAGATCGGATGTCAAGAAAAAAGTTATCGTTTGAAGTTCTTGTCTGAGAACTTATAAGACAAATAATAATTGCTCACGTCCACGGCCTACAGACGTCACAATATGAACAAACAATAACATTCAAAAGAAAAAAATACAATCGACCTTCTGATAAGGGCGTGCTCTACTTATTGAAAAATATTCCAGCGCTGGGGAGAGCTGGAGGGGGAGTAAACCGTAAATAAGGTAGAGGGTTGAGTTGCGTTACACACCTCATGGCTTAGACCAAATTTAAGCGGGTGCAGCCGCGCGCAGAGAGATAGTCTATAGTAAGTCACTGTTTACCTACGAAACAAATTAATCACAGTATTAAAGCAAAATTTATGGGCTTAAAACACTTAAATTAACTCTTTGAAATAACATTCTAAAAACTGGGTATAAAGGACGCGAAAAAAAACACATTTTCAACTGCTAACATATGATAACTTATTTGTTTAAATTTTAAGTCGATAATGACAGTACGACCTTGAAGACCGTGGCTACGACGTGGTCGTGACAGACGACCAGATATTGAACTTCGCCGTCGGTCGCCGTCTAAAAGAAAAACTCTCTCTCTCACTCTTTTCCCATCGACGTAGCCTATGAGTATTTTTTCAGAATGAAAAAATAAGCCTGTTTATTAATAAATAATTTACGTAAAAGAAATACAAATTAGACAGTATTCATACAAAATAAATGCTCATGTAAATATAAAAAATAACCACTGTAATGCTATTTTAACCATATATTATAACGAGTCTAGCTGAGAATTTGATTGTTTTTTTTCATCACTAAGTGAATATTTCAGGACTTCGTTCAATAATAATTAAAAAAATGCGCCTAATCTTATAATGCTAAAGGGTTGATTTTTCTGAAACATTGTAATATATGAAATAAGCATGAATATTAATTTTAATGTAGAATATTAAAAGATGAACCCACTATGCTATATAAGTATATAATTATATTAGTACTAGTTAAATATTCGATTTTTTTTTAATTTAAGAAGAATAGTTCGTGAATACAATGTACCGGAAGAAGGTACTTTTGATTATTTAAAATATTACATTTACAACTAGATGTTTATAAATTAGTTGTTTTTTTTTAAATACAAGCTCAAAATTTAGACGCTACGTATAAAGTCTATTGACAAAGGAGAGAAGACCCAATTATAAAAATAAAGTCTATATGCCTAAAGTCGTTTATCTTTTTTATCCAATTTAATCTTGATCAATATTTTGAAAGTAAGCAAAGGCATGATAACAAAAGACCCAAAACATAAATGTGACGTTGTTTATTATTACAATTTTCCCAATACTTTGTAAACGTACAGATTTGATTCCGTTATAGTTTTCTTATTTAAAGACTGGCACTAGCAGCTGCCGGCAAAAGTCTGCGGCGTGTTGCCGTTAGATTTTTTGTCGTTTCGCCGTCTAAATTACGGAACAGTTACACTTTTTTATCATCAAATTCGATTAATTCCGACATTACAGTAAAGAGGTCTGAACTTAACAGGGTTTAGATGCCGGTTGGGCTACGACTTACAGCTGGAAATGTCAACCAGTCGACTTCTCTAACACACCTGAAGCTCTAAGAGTGAGTATCCATTTCAATAAATGACTTATTTCTTAAATTTTCGTTATATATTATGAGTCTCTGCCCTCGATTCAGAATGCGATTTTTTTTTTAACATTAATATATAGTCCTTGAACCGGTAATACCTTTATTGCTTTATTGTATCTGAGCAATCTTTACAGGAGCACTTAAACACTGATTTTGTTTAAACTATGTTGGTTATAGTAAAAATAAAATAGTAGTTTGTTACATGTTTTATTTAATGTCTATTTAAATGTGTATTTTTCAGTGTTTTCTAAGTTTTTATTAAGCTATATAAGATAAGACGTTTGCAATGTGACTAGATAGGTAGAAGGTTTTGAAATAAACAGATAGAAGGATTGGCTTCAATGAAATTATTAAAAAATTGCGGTCACATCTAGGAATATAATAATATAAAGACACTAATTATTTAATTACGAAAATAACATATTTTATAAATATTTTTCACAAATCAAAACATGCATGATTTTCCTCAAAACAAATAAAGTGTGTATAAAACTTTAATACTTAATTATATTATTTTTTTTAATTGAATCATTAAAGACACTAATCGACGGTGTAACTTAGTGGCATAATTCGTATAATGGAATAACCAATTTAAAACAAAATGTTTGGTATTAATTTTTATATAGTTGCGATTAATAACTCTAAACCTTAAAATCGAATTATATACATCAAAATTTGTTGGATAGATAGCATAGAATTCAAATGTAGAGGTTATCTAATTAGTTTGATTAAGAATGTTACAAATTGGAAATTTATAAATGAGGTAAGTTATCATAAAATGTATGACAATCGGATGGAGTAACTCCATCCGATCTTTAAGATCTTGAAGGTGGGTAAATTTCATTCATGAAATTCTTGCAACGTATTTTTATGTAACCATTTATAGTCAATAACGTCGTCTCTCCTTTGGGGTCTTTGAGGTAGTTCCATCCAGTTATCATCAAAGTGTAACTTCACTTCTGTATGCCCAGTCGCTCCTTACACAACAGTTCGTATATCTGTAACTTTTAGATCGCAGAGTCCCGACCTGATGGTTGAATATTGTAATATTTGTGGATCTGGAAAACCTTTAAAAAGTCGTAAGTCACCATTAACGCTTTCTACGGGAATGGGTTTCTCCTCGCTTCTTTGGTTCCCGTAATGTAGTCACTTGGAAGGTGAATCAGTCTATTTTGAAGCTTTATTTCAATGCTGCTATTGACTGAGTCACCTTCTATTTGAGTATGCCCTATTTCTAGATGCTTTTGAGTAACAGTAATATTGTGCACTACTGAAAAGTTAAAAGTGCGTTTGATTATATATTATTACGGCTTTGGCTTGTACAATCGTCGGTGTAAATGATAATTGGTAATTTTTTATCAAGGCAATGTCTCGTCAAGTAATCTATAATGAAGGATATGCAAGTAGAAGCTGTCAGATCGTCACCTCTTTCGGAAAACCCGTAGCAAGTGGTATGGTGTGTTGTCATATTGTAGACAGATAACTTTGTTTTATAATAAACTACACTAGTTATAATATAGGGACATACTTTAACAGCTTGTTAGCCGGCAGTAAGTACAATACACATTTTATCTTCGGGTACTTCTTTGTCATTAATTCTCTCTTTTCTAGCCCTTTTCTTTTTGGTAATAATATGTTGATATATCTAATCATCAATATATCCACACTCACGACCGTCACAAATATGTACGTACAAATGTACATACTTTATTTTAGCTGATGGATGGATGAGTTGTTTTTATAAAATATTTTTTTCAAATTTCTTTCTCGAGATTTCTTTTTCCAATCTGAAGCAATGTTCTTTTTAAATGTTATATAAATGAGTTAATTGTTTGTAAATAAGCTCTAAAAATAAAATATTTGTGTTTCGTCTATTATAATGAGACGCAAGTTTAGGGAGATTGTCCAAAAATCGTGTAAACTTTATAATTTCTCTTGTCGTACATTTGAAGTAATATTATTACGTGAATTATTTATAGTAATTACAAATCTACACTTCTTTACCTACGACTGTACCGAGAAAGAACCTGTACGAAATGTAAATAAAGACATGTTGCGACAAATTTCCTTTTTTTTTCCGTTTTTCCAAATTCATCTGTAATTGGTAGAAAATAACTTAAAGGTCCTCCTCTTCTCGAAGATGTAGAATTTGTTGTAACTTTTCCTTTCTCTTTAAATATCACATTGTTTCCCACAAATACTTTTTTATCAACCCAACTAATTTTTTTCCAAAATTTTTGAAATAACTCAGATCGTTGGTTGTTATTTATTACGTTATTACATCACAAAATCGTTTTTAGCTGTTCTTGCAAAATTCAGCATGCTAAATCGTACATTCTCATGCCTTCTATATATATAGGTAACACTGGTTTAAATTGTACTCAATTTCATTTTGTTATTATAAGTAATTAAAATTACTATAATTACTGTTATTCACGTTAAAAAACCTATTTAATACTAAATATAACCAATAAGTCACTTACTTTTAAATAACTGTGAGTCGTTGACAAGTCAATACACGAATGGAAAGATAGCAGAAATGCCGTTTAAATTTACGCCACGCCAGATATAAGGTATTGTCATTATCACAATAATTATAAAATAACACTTTGAGAGTTAGGATAAATTGCACAGAAGTAGTTTTCGTGTTTTTACAACAGATGACACTAAAAAAAATTATTTTGAGAAAAATGTCATTTTGGAGGTATTGCCGGTTGACGGACGAATTATGCATTTTAATAACACAAGACGGCATGAGTAATCGTGATTCAATAATTAAGAACAATGTCCGCATACGGTGAGGAACCGAGTTCAAATTCTAATCGTGTGCGAAATGAGTAATGCGTTTTTAACTTAAGTCATTTCAAACCACTTCATTCATGTTCTGGAGAGCACATTAAGTCTTCGGTCCCGAATTTTGACAACAAATCGGTGATAACAAACATTAGTGGATTCCCAACTCGCCTTGAGCCATTTTGGAGGGTTTATGTTTAAGGATTATAATTTGAAATAAAAAGATAATAGGACGGTATGTTTCAGCAGCGAAATGATAAAAAATCTGACACACCAGCAACAAAGATATCGAATATCTATGACATACGGGCTGATAGAATAATTTACAGAAAGATATCGAAGTTTCGTTATCATACGTAATTTGTGAGAAACGCCTTTCTCTTTTACCACCGTGGCCCGCGGCGTGGCGAGCACAATTCGGTATGTAGCCGGACGAGGTTGTGATGATATACTTTCCATCTACTTCCCGGACACAGACAATATTGTTACTTTGGTTTGCGTTGCTAAATTATTGAGATTAGACATTTAGGTGTCGTCTTATTAATGTCGTGAAAAAAAAAACAATCAAATTTAAAATTGATTGTTTTTCTTTAATTAAAAAACCTGAACCAAAGAATTCTCTTCAAAACAGACAGTTTTTGATATTTAAAAATTAAATAAGAATACTAAGTACTCCTATGGAATTACAGGTCGCAAGAGGTGTCTACGTGTATTTCCTAGCGAAAATGTCTGAGCTGCTAGATACAGTGTTCTTCGTGATCAGAAAAAAAAATCAGCAGGTTACATTTCTGCACATGTATCATCACACAGTGATGCCGATGATATCATGGGGCGTCACTAAGTACTATCCGGGAGGTCACGGTACATTCATAGGGGTGATCAATTCCTTCGTGCACATCGTAATGTACACGTACTACATGCTGGCGGCGATGGGCCCACAACTCCAAAAGTATCTTGCTTGGAAAAAGTACATCACTACCCTGCAGATGGTAAGCGCAATGGAATTTTCTCTAAAAAAATATTGAATTACAGTTGAACTTCGATAAGTTAAAGTCCAAGGGAAACATAAAAAAAAATTAAAATCCTTCTTTGCTCTGAAATTACTTTTCTCTTATTATCCCATCTCCATTTCTCAACATAACTTCAATGTACAGACACTCCATGTTTTATTATAATTTACTTAGATAGCAAATAAAATAAAAAAATGTTATTTTTGGAGTAAAACCTCTTTCGGCGCGACTTGAAAGTAACGGATTTTCATCGAACGGAAATACCGCGCAGTAAAGCCTACGTTCACGTAATCTCCGTGCTTATAATGGAAATTTCGAATTCATCGCCTAACCAGTAATATTGAAATTGTAAGTGACTAATATTCAGAAATTGTAACTTTAGTTTTGATAAGGTATTTATAGATAAAACAGGTGTAAGACCATACCTTATTAAGCCATATACAGTTGTATACCTCAAGTGACACTTACTTTCCTATATATGTATATTAATTAACTGGTTTTATTTGGCATTGTATACTATGTAGTTTATTCCTCAAACCGGAACGCTAGAAACAAGTATTAATTTTTATATTATTCAATAGAATATATATCAATCTTCATGAATTGAAAAAAATGAAAAATTTAGTAACGATGAATTTGTAACTTTTCGTTTATGATATATTTAATTATTTATAGACGAGGTTATAGTTACTACTAATAACCCCAAAAGGCGCCTCTTTAATCAACATCTGTCCATCTTTAGACACGCGAGCTCGGACTCCTCATGCTACTATTAGTCCCACTCATTGCTTTTCCTTGGGACAACAGTATTCTTTTACCTTATTCTTATATCTCTTAAAACATTGCTTTAAAATCATAATGCATTTCCAACCTTTTCTCGGAATTTTCAAAATTATTATTTTCACAGGGGTTCCAAAATTATTACCCCAGTAATCGCATTACTAGAAAATGTATCCCTATATTTGTCAGTCTTCAGTAAAGTAAAGACTCTAACGAGAAATGACAATCCTTAGAATTGATTGATAGTGACGAAGTTCACCAGACATCAAGGCCTAGTTTTCCGGCGAACTTAAAAGCGGATCTGACCTAAGTCAAACATATCTACTTCAATACTTTGAGTTATCTGAACGTATGTGGAGAAATGGATGAAAAAATTGATGATGTCTGCAAATTGATGAAACATAGACGGCTCAATAGTTCCTGTGCATGAAGGACAATAATTGCAAATACGTGAATCTAATGTAGAAATCCGATACATTTTGAAGTTTTATTACAAAAAAAGGGGAAAACGCGACAACAATTTACGAAAGCGACAGTGTCGGCAAGGGTAGCGTAAAACTGATTCAAGCGTTTTCAGTCAGGTAATTTTGATGTCAAACATGAACCTCACTCTGGTCAACCTGTTGCGGATAATATCGATGGCATTTTAGAAAAAATAGGGCAAGATCGGCATATAAGTTCTTACAATACAGCTGAAGAGGTGGTAAATGACCACAAAACAGTTTTAAACTATTTGAAAAAAGCTACTTAATCAAAAAAGCTCGATACTTAGGTCCCATACGAGCTCACTGAAAGAAATCTAATGAATTGGTACGATCCCATTACGATTCTTTATTGAAATGTAATGAAACCTAACCATTTTTGGAAAGATTGATCACTGATGGCAAAAAATGGATTGCCTACGACATGGGAAAAAGATCATGATCAAACGGCAAACAAGCTCCACAGACTGTAGCGAAACTCGGATTATCCCGCAATAAGTTGAAGTTATGTGTATGGTGGGATTGCAAGAACATTATAAATTATGAGTTTTTACTGCTGAGTGCAACCATCAATTCGGACCTATACCGCCAAATGAAACTTAAGAAAACAAGTAGGGAAAAAATGGTCGGAATCGATCAACAAAAATTATGTGTTTTTTCACCATGATAATGCCAGATCATACAGATTTGTAGCTACTCGGCAAATGTTGAGAGAGTTTGGTTGGGAAGTGTTAATGTATTCACCATGTATCCTTGACCTTGCACTTTCAAATTTTCATCTGTTTCTGTCTCATCAAAATTCTTTAGGTAGTGTTAGGTTCACTCAATTAGTCAAGAGATGACTGTCAAAACTATTTCTCGCAGTTTTTTAATCAGAAGTACCAAAATTTCTACAGCTATGAGGTTGTGTTACTACCTCTAAAATGGCAATAAGTTGTTGAACAAAATGGCATAAGTATTATAATTAAATATAAATAAAATATGATTAAAAATTATCTTGAATTTGTACATAAAATAAAAAAATTCCCGATTTTATATTAGGCCAATTCGGAGATGAGAGAGTAAACTAGACAGGTGTGTGCCTTCTCCTACGAAACAAATATATGACAAATACTATGATATTGTTTTTCCACAAAAAAAAAACTCTTATGCTGATCGGAGAGGAGAGGGCTATAGTATGGTAGGCTTATTACTTGTGGATGATCGGTTGAGAAGTGAAGTTGTAGATACGGGACTGTACCCTGGTGTCGACAATGGTACGGACCACTTCTTGATAGTCTATTGAATTAAAGCTTTTTGCGAATGTAGGTGACACCATGCAAAAATTGTGGAATAAAACTGATCTTCAGGATTCGAATATGAAGTAAGCATACAGCTAAGCTATCTTTCAATCTTTTTGCGATTAAAAGATAATTAGGGTGAAACTAAAATGTATGAACGTATAAAATTTGACGAATTAAGCTGAAATAAGAGCTAAAAATATGTGAAAAAGTAAGGAATAACATAAGAACAGTCTATAACAAGAACTTTTTAAATAATTTCCGTTCGATCCCCAAAACTTTCTCTGATATGTTAGAAAAGCCAAAAATAATCCACGCATAAATGTGATTTGATGATTCACATTTACGAACGAAGAAAACATTGTCGAAAACCACGTGAAAGAACGCTGAAAGAAATATTTCGAAAATGTTTTTGCATGTGAGGAGTCAATTATAGATGACGACAATGTTACTATAACGGGAGATATGAATTATGACGGAAGTGAAATTGGCATGGAAAATATTATGAAAGAAACAAAAAGTATGAAAGCAAAAAAAGTTGGTAAATATGATAAAGTTTCATCAGAGATACTGAGGCCCGGCGCAGGAGTAGTAGAAAACCTAGTGTACTAGCTCTAGTGTACCAGATTAGTGCCAGAAAAATCATCTAGAAAGCCGTTATTGTACCCTTTTATAAAGATAAAGGCTCATGGCTGTGGTGGCGTAGTGGTTAAAGGTTTCATTTTCGAACCAGAAGGTTACTGGGTTCGACCTTGACCACGAGCGAATTGAGTTTTCAACTATAGTCAATTTAAAGGACTTTCTTTGTGCCTCGGATAGCACGTTAAGCTATTCTTCTTGGACCTTATCATCGCGTTGAAGACGACGAATATTGACAGCCCACACCTGCACTAGGTCAGAATGGAGGGCTTGAGATCTAAGCCACTCAATCTGAAGTAGAAAAATTATGGGAGGGTATGTCAGCAGTGGGGCGATTAAAAAATCTGGTGCAAGATATATTATTAAACTTTGGTCTTAGTTTTTAAAATTACTAATTTAAAATACTATTTTTTTTTCTGTATAAGAAAGTAAAACAAGATTTGGTGTTAATTAATTTAAAACCTAGTCTTTTGAAAATCTGTGTTAGCTTCTTTCTACAGAGAATCGACATTTGTGTTTTTTTGCAGTTTATCACTTTTTCAAGCGTTGGAACCTATAAAATATTATTTATAGTATTAACTACAAGCAAAATACCTTCAAATAATTTTTGGATCTTAACTTACGCTGTTATTGTTCTAGCTTCAATTTTGTCTCGCTTTTCTGCATTCATCGCAACTGCTGTTCTACGACTGCGGGTACCCGCGCTGGAGTGTTTTCTTCACGCTGCCTAACGCCATCTTCTTCTATTATCTGTTCGACGACTTTTACGTGAAAGCCTACAGAAAATCTGTATCAAGGGAAGAAAAACAGAAAAATGGAAGTGTAAGCAACGGCATTGGAAAGGCAGTGATCAGTAACGGGTTTAAAATAGAAAACAAAAATGAGAATGATAACAACAAGAAAACTCATTAAATGTTATGACATTTAATTTTATTTTAAAGTTATGCTAGTTAATGAAAAATTGTAATATGTACAATACTAATATGTACATAAGTACCTTTTGCATGGTGGATGGATTAAAATACCAAAATGGTATAAGTAATAAATAACCTTAAATATTTTTTATAATATATCTAACATATTGAATTTGTTTAAACATTATAAAAGGTGATTTAAATGAATTGTTTTTGTTAGAAGACCAATTACTTATCATAAGCAATTAATAATCTGTTATTATTCTGTAAATATGTTTAGGGCAGAAAATTTACAGAAATAATAATAAATAAGTGATTTAGATATGTTGTTATATTTGTTCTAAAAGGTATAGGGATTTTTAAAATGTATTTAATCGTAAATTTACATAAACATTTGAATAGTCATTCAATATAGTTACCATTTATACAATACAGTCTAAGACTGACATCTTATTAAGTTTTTGTGACATGTTGAGTGATATTTAATAAATCGAAAAATAAGTTACAAGTTTTCATTTCATTCTATGGGATAGCGACCCAAAAAATATGAGTCTTTATTAGCAGATATATAAATTAAGGAACACAAATACTTTAATCAATTATAATCTTTCATAATTTTCTTTAGCCTTATTTGTGCAAGCTAACTAGATCAGAGGAATGAGAAGTTGTCGTCCAAGGGCTCAAGTTTGAACTCGCCTTGATACAGTCTCATTGTAGATTATTTTTTCGTAACGATCATGAATAATGAAAATCATGAACACCAATGTGATTGCTACTAAAAAGATGAATTGCGAACGATGTTTTAATTTTTACAAAATAACCTTATATTTTTTGTGTATTTTGACCTCTGCAATATGAACGTAGAACATAGGCGAACAGAATATAGCTAAGCCACCTCTAAAGAAGTCCGTTCTATGTAAATGTATAATATAATAAATACACATCCAAAAATAAAAATACATAATCATAAGATACTAGGAGCGCCATTTACTCAAATTTGCTGGTCTCGTTTTTTCTTAGAAGCGCATTAGTGACGCAGACAGATATTTTGACCAAAAAAAGGAAATGTACTTGGCATAAGCAACATTAATACCATGACCACTTTTCCGATGGCAAATTAAAAAGTAACTCAATGTCATTTGGTATACCTAGTCTATGTCTATGGCCGTACATTTTGTTGGGTCATACTTCCAATTTGCCTTCTCATGCCTATAAAGGTTGTTTTATACGATATCGATGCGTTTTTGTTTTTTGACATTGATTTTTGATTTTAAAAATTAACATAATGTCATTAAAAGAATATTCTTGTTACTAGCACGATACTGTTGTGTTTCATTTTAAACAAGGTCTTTGATGAAACCTTTTAATAAAATCATATTTTATTCGTTGTATTTATAAACAACTAAATCGCGCAAACTTTGATTCTTATACTTCATGCAAAGGCTGTGAGCATATCGTCACATTTTATGTGAAGAATTTTTTTTCTTTATTTTGATAATAGGTTTCTTGAAAAAAGTATTCGAAATTATAAGCATAATGACATTTAAAAGCTTAACTTATCTTTTTCAGGGATTTTTAAAGCTTTTTCAAGGATTGAATTATAGACCATGTAGAAAGGGAAAATTCTATAATAATTTTGATGCTTATCAAACGTGAGAGAGTGGAAGGAGTAAAAGAGGTTGTACCCTTATGTAGTTTGTTAACAAACGACGGTAAATATGGTAGAGATATTGAAAGGAGAATAAATGCTGGACATAAAGCTGATGGGGGCCTCGTTTGCCGTCATGAACAGTAAAAGGCTATACATAATTGAACACTGATCACTACGCTTATTTGGTAGTGTAAGTTGGGCATTCAGAATAAAAATGGTAGTCATTTCATTGGAGATTCGATTATTATGTAGTATGTACTCCACACATACTACACAAGGATCTCATTTTTTACTGAATTGAACTGAATGTTTGAATGATAGATCTAGGAACAGTAATGTCAGAAAGCCATGTGGTTGGTGAGAAGATGTAGTGACTAAAGTACAAAAAGATATGTTACGGAGATTTGGTCATCTGAAAAGGATGAATGAAAGTACTAAACATCAAAATCTAGTAAACATAAAAGTACTAAAATAAAAGTAAGTAATAAACATAAAAATCTATAGAGCGAATGTTCCTGTAGTAGGGTTAGCAAGGATCGCCCTAGAAATTTTTCTTGTAGACCACATTCGTCTCATATTAGAAAAGAGTCAAATTTTGATCTCCCGAAACCGACGAGCTTGCGTGAAAGATTGATGGATGTCATTGAAACAAGAGTGCTAAAGCTGTACGATGTGGAGATCTATGGTCTCTGCCTACCCTTTCGAGGAAAAGACTCGAGTTTTAGAGATTGGTTGATTAGATCATAGACCTGTCATTTTGTAAACTTTTAGACAGAATAGGAATAAACCAAAAGACTGAAATGTATTAAAAATTTACTTTGACCATATACTAGCTAAACAGTATCCATTGTATCGATACATCGATAATCGGGATGATACTAGTAAACTATTTGGCACCTGTGGCCATGTTCACTCAAAGACGCAAATAGCTGTACGGTAAGTACCTAAAGCTTATAATAAAGAATATAGCATAGAGCCCGTCTAAAGTTCGAAAGTGTCATCCATACATGTGTTTCTATTAACACCTACAAAACCATATTTGACAAAAGAGACAAATTTAGTTTGTTTTTTTCTCAAAAATCAGCGTACACACTTGAAACGTCAAGTTAACATCTAAACAGTTTTTTATTGTGCGGTTAAAACGTTGTAATCTTCACAGTTTACGCTGCTATTTAATTTAAAAATATTGCAATCAAGAGTATTACCTGCACGGCGGTGGGTTTGATTTATATGAATTTCTCGTTTTTTCCATGGAGTTTAGGATATATAGTAAACTATTAGGTCTTCAAGAATATCAATATATTATGTTTCGTGTCAGGGCGCAACTTTTATTGTGCGATTTGGTGGGTGACAGAATGAATGCAAAATGTTATCGAATACATAAGCTTTAAAAATATAACAATGTCTTTAAGAATACAAGACTAAATTTTGTGTCAGCAAAATATTGTCAAAATAATTATTGCTTTTAATATTATCGTCTCGTCAGCACTTCTTCAAAAATTCAAATATATCTTTATTTCGTAGGTCATAAACAATACTTGAAATACCTCCCAATACATCAAGAATTTACATTTTACTACTTACCTTTACCACTCATTCGGAGGCAGTTTTCCTCAAGAAGAGCGAGCAAGAAACTTAAGGACAGTTCTTGTCAACTTCAAATACTTTCGTTATACAAACAAAAATACATAAATTTATGACATAAAGAAACAAACCCGCTAACAATCGAGCTGGCTATGTCTATGAATATTTGTTGCCAAAATATTCACAAACTATGATACCCTTTTAACAAGCAATTGCCTGATGATGATTTTAAATTTATTTAAGGGTAGATTTTGTATATTTTCACGGGCCTTATTGAACATGCGCACACAAAAGGCCCCTGAATGAATTCGTGACTTTATGTAGTCGACTCACATGCACAGTTTATTTTTATTCGTTGTATTGAATTTATGACTTTCACAAATTTTTTTATATAAATTTGTATGCCAGAATTACGATACCAATTTCCTTAAATTTTGATTCGAAAGATATTCTAGGTCTCAGCCTGTAAGCAGTCCGAACTCCGCTTTTGCAACACGAAAGTTCGATGACTCTCTTTGGCGAGACGTCACAGGAAGACGACATCAGGCCATGAAAACAGCCAAAACAGACCAATCTAGCGGTTTAAATGTCTGATATTTTTTTATATCTTTGACTGCATATGCAGCAGTAATAATCTTTTCCCTAACATACTGATGTGCGGACCCCATTGAAACCTGTTATCCAGAGAAACTTCTAAGCATTAATAAATTCTAATTTCCCATTACGTAACAAAATCTAGGTTTTATATTCGGAAGTAAAAAATTTATACATTTTGTTTTCTTCGTATTGATAATTTAGAGGTTATTTACAGTAAACCAGTTTCTACTTTCGAGATAGCAATATTCACATCGTCATAGGTTATTAGTTGTCTTTTGCCTTTAAATAATAATGAAATGTCATATGCGAACAATACTATCTAATGAATATCCCAAACAACACCGGGCAAGTTATTAATATAGACTAAAACAGCAAGAGACCAACTGACTAACCAATGAAAAAAATATTAAAAAAACCATTAAATATCTATATTTCTTAAAAAACAATGTTTTGCTTTTAGAAAATACAGAAAAGCTTCAATAATGTTTAATTGCTATCGATATCCATATTGTAAAAACTTATGAACAAACTTTATTTTGTACTCACCGTATGATCCACCAGGTGCTCTGCGTAAATCATAGTTTAGTAGTGATTCTTTCTGACCCTGACGCCACTCTATTTCGGCCGTGACCCTGCTTTCTGTTCCAATGCTAATCACAGTACCGAAATTGTCTTAACCTTTCCTTGAGTATCGCTGCTGTTGCTGATTATGTACATTTTTTGTGTTTACAAGTCTTCTGTTTTTTATTTCAGGAGATAATCTACTTCTTTGCAAAGGACATTGTTAATTTTCGACAACGAAGCAGTGCACATTTGACAAGTATAAAAATGTTCAACTTGGTTTATATGCTTATATTATATATAATAAAAAAAACGCTCTTGTTTCAGAGCTACTGTTATATTAAATGCAGATTAAATCTAGCTCTAAAATAGTTGAAATGATTGAGTTAACATTTCATATAATCTCTAAAATAAAAATGGAGTATCAATAAAGTGCAAACAATATTTTTTTTTATTGCTTTTTGCAATACATTTATTATTTTAATTATTTCCAATTGAATTCTTGAAATACTGGCGGATAAATATTAAGTGAATTATGATCAATTTGGTATGAAGCGAATCAGGGAGTTGACAAAATGTAATATTTCTCACTAAGAACTAGTAAAGAGGATCTTAGACTATAAGTAAAGAGGATCACCTAATAATATTAAATACTTCTAATGTAAGGAGCTGATAAAAGTTGCACCATTTCATTTCCTTGCAGTGTCTTAGACGTATTTTTGTGTTTTTATCAATGTGGAAAAATTTTGTAATAAGAAATTCAAAACGGAATCGTCTAAATATTTTTGTATGCAACTGATAGAATATGTAAATGAATATAACCGTTTAATATGTATTCTCTTTGGATCCGATAGCGTTATTTTAATATCTTCCAGAAATAAAAAAAAATATGTTACTATACAAAATAAATGAAATGAAAAATGAAAACATATTCAAGAAATTTTTCATTTAACTAAATTAAACAGAGCATCCACAAATTTTTTCCTTAGCACTTTAGAGGGACAAACGATCATGCGAGGTACAAGAGAGTGGGTGGCCTCCACCAGAGCCACCAGTGAGTTGCTGACCTCTTGGACATGAATACCTGATCGAGGAAGAATATGGTGATGAAAGGGCGAATGGGACAAGGAAGGGAGGAGTGGGCTACCGGAACTCTCACTCACTGAATAAAAAGCAACAGCGAAAACTGTTAAGTACTCGACATCTGAATTCTGTGAGAGTGCGGTGTCCCATCGGTCGAGCTGGCCCATTCTCGCGCTGCAGCCCCTTAGCCACAGCGTGCCTGAACTACATCGATTACGAAATCACACTAGAGTCTTCGTTAGGCATTTCCACATTTATTAAATACAAAAAATTAAACACTGTGGTATGTTATGATAGTCTTCTAGTACATAAATGTGTGGAAAGTCTGGGATTAATACTCATTTTAAAAAAATGATACCCATGTTCTTAAATAATAATTATTAAGTAAATATTCGCTTAAGTAAGCGAACATTATGTGTATAGAACATAGTGATTATCATATTAATATAATAATTAATTAGTTAAAGATTTACATTTATGAAATTCAAGTGTTTCAATAAAATAGATTTGAGCTTTATTATAATCACAAAATATTTATACTTTTTGGTAATAAATAAATTGTCAGAAGTGTCAATTACTCTAACTGGGTTTTAGGGGTATATAATCATTATTCGGAATGTAGAAAACAATTTTACGTCACTTTTGGTGTTTAGGCGAATAATATATGACAGAACAGAGCAATGTTCTTTGATTAGAGCGCACACCGAGATCGGCCCTAACAATTGGACAGATATTTAATTTACATAAATTTTCTTCGTATTAATATTGGATTGTTTACTAATTACTTGAGTGTGGTTACTGATACAGAAATATATTCAATACAGCTTAAGAATTTTTATGTGATTTCATGATAAAAACAAAGTTGTCTTTATTAATTTTCAATTGTTTCATTTGTCAATAATAATTAAGCTACATCATTAGACTTTTTTTAAACTGGAAAATATGTACAACCTTCGTCAGGGGCGCGCTTGTCAATGCTATTACTGTGCCTTTTAGTTTCCTTACAGATATCATAAGATAAACTAATTCAAGTAGTAAAGAGTTTCTTGCTATTTTATTCCTTTTTATATGCTATCATATATATTAATACGCTAAGGTGAAAATGTTTGCCTCCCTTCTTAGAAAAAACCTTAGAATTACTACACATAAATTTAATATCATTTCATAGATAATTGCTTGCTCTATCGGCATCAATAATTTTAAAAAATATTATTGCTTTTTTTTTGTAAATCACATATATGCTGCCATCTGACGACTTTAATTTTGAAACAATGTCAATTTACGGTCGGTAAATTTTTCTTTCAAATATTTCTTCGATCTGTCATCAATGTAATACCACAAAAAGAGAAGGTATAAACAGTGTGCAAAATTAGGAACAAATTGAATATCTGCAATAAATTTTGATTCATTAAATTGAATTGAATGATTTATTTAGATAATAATTACAAAAACGATAAATATAATACCTAGGCGACGAACACTAGAAAATCAAGCTAAAAGACGTCAAAGTAAGTCAAATTGTATCAGATGACTATATATATTTTTATATATAGGTACACTTAAAATATTGTTTTTGAAGAAGTTTTGTAATGAAAAGGAAATAAAATTTATGTTTACAGTAATTTTGTAAAGTGATAATCATAATACCTAATTTGTGTGAATTATTCGCGCAGGGTACGTCTAGTTTTCTTTATTCGAAGAGCTAAAGTAGTAATTTAACACAGTGGTGTCTTTGAAATCATGACGTCAGCGCGATTCGGTCGCATTCATTTGTTGATTTATTTAACATTCAGGGAATTCTCACTTACTTTGAGACAGGAATGAGATAATTTAAATTGTAACATAAAGTTGTTTTTAAAAGGGTATTTTCAAAATTATTTTATATTACAGAATAATATTTGCATTATATAAGAGACGTCCTTAATGCATTGTTATAAAATTTTGCTGAATAAAAAATTCGTATTCTAAAAAAAGTTTATTTAATAAACGATACGGTTTATGTTTTTATTTTGGAAGCAAGTAATATACTTCCTCCTTTATATAAACATATTTCATAAAATCTTCGCTAAAGTACATATTCATTCGACTTAATAACTAATTGGTTAATAGTGGTCTAATAAATAAAAATTTTAACAAAAAAAACCCTAAAAACAAAAACTATTCTAAAACAAATTAATATGCGCTAAATAGTAAAAAAAATAATTGCGTATTCTTCTACAACTTAATAATCAACTTACTTTTTCTACTCATCAATATAAAGGTACGATCTATGTGTTTACCATGCAACTGGCTAGGTAGGTACCTATCCACTTCAAATTTAACTCATTCAAATTTAATACATTCCTATGAATAACAAACAATGATCAAAATATTTTTTTGAATTCTCCTAAGTAAAATAAAATTAAAAATATTAGACTACTTAAAAGCCAATCAAATTATTACGATTTTTTTACTTTTTAATGCATATTAATTTGTTTTGGAATAGTTTTTATTTTGAAGTCGGTTTTTTTTAAATTATTATTTATTTTTTGATTATAAGTGAATTTGAAATACACTAAGTAATTTGTCTGAATATGGGTAGTCCTACTAAACATGCTGTTCATAGATCGCACCCTTACTGTAAACCGTTAAGGAGTTCCATTGATCATCATATTCGACTACGACAATTACTTGACCATAACGACATTACGGTAGGTGACTCAAATATTCGAATAGCCTATAAAAGATTTGACCGAGTATTGTTCATTTGCTCCTAAGAATTGAAGAGTTTCGTTACTTTGTCATAGATCCCATAATCAGGACCTAAGCAAACTCTCATCAAACTACCCTTGAAGTACACCCTTTCCAATAAAAAAAACATCATCGAAATCAGTTGGCGTGATATTGAGTTATTCGTCCATTTGTCGCGTACATACTTAATGCAAATTTAAGATTCATATGAGTTTCTCATGGATGCCATTGTCAAAAGTAAATTAAATTATAATGGGATCACATCGGAAGCACCAGCTTTCAAATAAAAAAAGAATTATCAAAATCGGTTCACCTAGTCGAAAGTTCTGAGGTAACAAATATATAAAATAAATAAAAAATACAGTCGATTTGATAACCTCCTCCTTTGTAATTTTGAAGTCGGTTAAAAATTAAAAATAAGTGAAGGTAGAACTTGGTTACTTCTAGATATAAATCATTATTTGGTATTTACGATAAAATTTATTTAAAGTTATGTAAAGCAATTTTTTTTGTATTAGAATATAAATTATTATCGATTAATATACGCATCACGATAATTATTAATTGACTTTTCCTAATTTGTTTATTCCTTCTGACGCCGGAATTGTCTCTTAAGCAGGAAAGGATAGCCAGAGCCGGCATCTCAAAGTATTACCGGAAACAACTTGTGCGACAAAATATAAATAGGAACGAATGTAAACGCCTTTTTATTTTTATAATATTGTCTACCTTTGAACGTCAGCAGGTAGTTTTAAAATGTAAGTATGGGCTTCATAAGTGAAAAATTTAAACCACAGTGCACTGCAATATTCACGTGGCCGACTCATATTGTAAGTAAATGCAATATGTTATATTTTTGTCACGAATATATGTCTCATGTACGTATCATGTACGTATTGTAATCAAAACAATTTGTAAATTTGTGTAAAGCCGACGGCCGTGACGGGGCGGCGCGCGGCGGCGATGGCACTGCTGGCCGGCGCGGCGCATGACCCGCCTCGGTAACGTAACTCGTAAACCGATCTACATATGTAATTTAATGTTAAATTTGCTTTGGTAGTGCGAGTGTTGCGGGGTAGGTTAAGATTACAAAAAAATAAAATGGCGAATTTTTGGTATCGATTTACGCGTCTTGAAAAGTTTTTTTTTTCAAACATATCAAGTGAAGTGAATGAAGGATTTAAAAGACGATTACAGAAATAACTCGTAAATTCAAAAGAAATTCGATATGACAAATACTCATAAACTGAAATAATTATATCTTGTAACGACCACTTCGACGATTCACATTCTTTTAATTAATTTCCCGTCATCTTCTGTCTTTGTGATAGCAAAGACAGGTCATGTTTTTTACGCGTATCTATGTAAATGTACATTATGTAGGATTCTTTATACTGTCGAAACATTAGGATGTTCTTTAGGAAGACTAGATAGATTTTGATTAACGAGGTGTCTATAAATTTGTCTAAACTTGTGACGATTATAGGCCAGGTTATGTTTTTATGAAACCAGAGTAGCACCGTAAAATACGAAATAGAGGTAAAGACAAACGCGACTATGTATCATATTGGAACCTACATAGTTGCAGAGGTTTTACAAAATTAATATGGTGTTTTCTACACCATTTTACAACAAGTTTTAAACAGTTATTATTTTTTATTCTGATTGATAGTACATCTATACTAGAGTTTTTTTTACGATATTGAATGTCCATTATTAGAGTTTAAAAACTGTAGCTATTGATTTTCCAGTGGATGAAAGAAAAAGAAATCAAAATCGAGGAAAATCAGTTCAGAAAAATTAAAAAAATACGATCGAAACAATATAGTTTTTTAATCAATGACCCGACAATCCGACAATAAATACATATTTTTTTACACGTAATCTAAGTGCACCCTAATCAAAGCCACGGGTGTGCGTGTCCCTACCGCGGGCTGCTGACAATTCTAAAGTTAACGTTTTTTTGATAAGGTTTTCTACTTCTGTCTGCTTCTTAAGCAATAAGATTTTATTTTCGTCAAATACTTACATAGAATATGTTATAACTTAATTATTTTATCAATTTGAACTTTATTTTCGATTTTCGGCTACCTTCTCACCAGAGGTTTTCTTTTTGAATTTAAAACAAAATATATTTAAAAAATATTTAATAAAAAAAATGCTAATTAGCTTTTTATAAATATGTTTAATGGTAAATAAAGTAACTTACTATCTAAAATATGATATTAAAAATAAATTGGTATTTGGAAATACATTGAATGATTTAGGAACGTTATACGAGAACACCGTTGCCTAGCGGCTTTTAAGGCTCCCCAATGAGCAGTGCGCAGCAACTGAGACATTACGATTGTTTCTCCAGGGAGAAACAAATATTGAGCTTCTCTTTTTTGTAATTCTTTCTGTAGAAATTCGTAAACAGAAAGAAGAAGAACGTAATGTTGAAGGCGAAGAAACAATAGACGGCTTTAGACGGCGGACACTCGGACACCTTCAGACTGGCCATGTAGTGGATCAACAGCGCTATAAATTGCACCTGGAAAGAAAATACGTTTCAACCCGTTATTTAATACATAATATTATTTACTTATCTCCTTAAACCGTACGTCATAGGTTTTCAAGCATATTGCATCGGTACTGTAAACCACTAATTATCAGACATTCATAATGTTTGTAAATCAAAGGATTTAATTTAAAACCGATTCCATTGCGCCAATGCTACATATAGAAATTGAAATTTAACAAAAATGTACGAATATGTTCATATTTATTCAGTTTAATAGAAGGACGACAAAATGTAAGTCAATGTTTGGGTATTATAAAAGCTGTATATTGTCTGTGGTCAGAATACTTCATCGCGATATAAATTGTGTCTAAATAGAAATGGTCCACGAAAATTTACTATCCATTGAGAATTTATAAGGACACATGTTTTTAAAATAACAATCTTAGCGATGTAAGAAACAAAGTATAAGAGAAACTATTGCACCAGCTCTCAAATGCTTCACAGAAGATAATAAGTGTTAAAATTCGTTGAAAAACAAGCCAATAAGGTAAGAGATAATTTAATTCAAAAAGAGGCTACATCTGATATTAATAAGAATTTATAATTTTGCTTCGGACATAGTAGCTGGTTAGGTCAAGACCTATGCTGTTTAACCAGCATTGTATTCCTTTCCTGACCGTTATTAAGTTTCAATCTTGTCTTCGTCTATTATATTTTTTTTTTTAATAAATAAAATTAGTAGTCAAGGTTTTGTCGTTTGTTATTATTTTTAAATCAGACGTACTTTGGTGGAGTAGTTGGAAACTATACCAACCATTGGCAAGATTAATAATTTCCTTTTTGCTCTCGGACGTCCACGCCATACGTCACTGTCCCTTTTCCTGCTTTCTCTTTTAATCCTTTATCGCTCTTTCACCTCCTTCCCATAAAATAGCCGAGCCATATGCATGTCTACTCTTAGAAATTCGTCATGTATTAATAGCTTATGGTAGACTGACAAACTATTTGAAATATCTAATGTTCTACCATTTTCAATTGCAGTATGATCTCGGTTAACTTTGTATGATGTGTAAGTCGAATTAATTTAAAATTGATATAGATGTACCAACTTGTGACATGTTTTTAACGGCGTAGCGGTTGCTAACGGTCGTTATCATCAATGTATTCGTATTTTGTGCTTTATTTTGAAGTTTTCCAACGTGTATTTTAATTAGCGAAGTTCTTATTAGAGCATACATCGGACGATCGAGTAGTGAGGGTGTAATTAATTTTGTTTACACATAAATTATAAGGTTTTTAAAAGTAGATATTCGCCACATCATAATTAGAAAGAAATGAAATAAACACTCTACCGAGACGATTAAGAAAATTGATAGGTTTGAAATATTGGGAAGTTGCGTGGTTTTTTCGATTTTAGGATGTCGATCGACTTGCACACTTTTGGGAGAAAGGTCTTAATTTCATGAACATGGAGAAAATTGACTGAAAAAAGTGAAGTACCTCAATATAGTCTAAATTTAATGCCACGTCCTTCTCAAGGACTAAATCTATATTTATTCCACGATATATCAGGAAAGAGACAGCGACTATTTACGTCAGATTTTTATTAGCCTCTACAGACGCGAATTCTAAATGTTGTTAGTTCAAAATGAGGGAAAAATACAGCTGCGCACCGCTATTTATTCGAGTTCACGCCAAACTGTGGCCATTACGTTTTGTGTTCATTCAGAATGGGAAATGAACAAGTATTTATTTTACTTAAAAGGATTGTCCGACCCCGTAATTAACTCGCGTTATTAGCTAGCGAACTTTGAGAATGGTTTTCTCATTTTAAAACTTACACATAATTTTCTGTGTAGTCTTAACTAAACTAGTCAATATTACTTAAAACTTTTGTTTAGTAGCGTGGCGGATGTCTGCTGTCTACAATTACCGACACGCGAGATGTACCCTACAGAGACGAGATAAATGGATAATGTTATAAAGAATTTTCAGAAAAAAGTTGGCTTATTGTCAGTTAATTATAAATATTTATATTATCAAGGTTTAGTCGTTTTTAAAAACTTAGAGTTTACTTACCAATTGTATCTTCGTCATGTATCGCTTCCAAAAGAGATACTTAGCGACGGTCGGGCCGCAAGCCGCCAGCCCGTAATACGTGTACATGAGGATGTGCACGCAGGAGTTGATCAGGCCTATGAACGTGGTGTTGTCGGTGGGGGAGTACTTGAGGAAGGCCCATGTCCCAATCATCATTACGGAATGGTGGTACAGATGCAAAAACGTAATCTGGGAGTTCTTCTTCCGCAATACAAAAAATACGGTGTCGAGCAGTTCAGACACTTTAGCGATAAAATACCACCAGATACATTCGACTATCTGAAAATTGCATTTTTCATAAAGTAAAACAGGCTTATCACAAAAATGTTGTTAGATATAATAAGGACAAAGTGAGGTTGTAGAGCAATCGTTTGCTTCGCGTGTGAATATTCAGGTTTGATGTTGTATTTGTTTAATATGATTGTTAAAATTTCCTTGCAGACATACAGTAGTATACAAAAAATTAAGACAGATACGACCAGTGTAAGTAACAAAGGATTACTGAGTAATAGTCCTGTTTGTGACTCATGAAGTCGAAATCGAGTCCTGTCCAAGAGCCACACTGTTGAATGTATTTATCGGTTAAATTATAAATTGTTACTGGATTTGCTGGTGAAATAGAACGTCATGGCGTAAAAGCCAACAAATTTGCATATTAGAGGTATACCTGTGTGTTTAGTTTTGTATTTTCTTTCCACTGGTCTAATAACAGTGAACTTTTATGTGGAATGTAATATTACGATTACACTGGGTTAGAAAGTAAGATTAAGTTTAAAAATTGTAAATGTAGGCGCAACTATATGTATAGACAAACATGTATGGAGCGCGAACCAGACCAATTATTATTACACTAGCTTCCGCCAGCGGGTGCCCTTGGGTGGACATAGAATGAATTCCTTCATCTTGTGTATCGCCCGATCACGCTCTCAGTCGTAATCTCGATCGCTGTCCTGTGCTCGATTCTGGTCCCGCTCCTGTTCTTGGTATCGATGTGTCTCACTCTCGACTTGGATCGCGGTCCCGCTTTTGATCCTGAGCCCGGTTTTGATCTAAGTAAATTCCGGTTCTGGTCCCGCTTTTGAATCTGGTTCCCCTTTAAAATTTGACTTTGGTACTGCTTTTATTCCGATTCGTCACACTTTTTAATTTTACTCCCACATTCGATTTTGGTTTTCGTTTGATTGGTGTGATTTCAGTCCGTCCCGATCTTGAATCTCGATTCTACTCCTTGTCTCGCTTACGAATCAAATATTGCTACCGGTTATCACGGAGTATTGATTAGTGTGTCAGTTATGCTCCGTTTGGACGTAGCCGGGACAAATGCTAGTTTAAAAATAAAGATTTTAACGAAAGTTTTGTATAAAAGTTTTTTTTGATGTGAACCATCTATAGGCGCAGGGTAAACCGGATTGTTGACATGGCGACGCTTGCCGTGGCGATGGGTCGCCACGCTATACTAGGGTATATATACAGTCTATTTATAGTAGAGTGCACTGTGTGGCGACTGGTCGCCACGCTATACAATAATATATATATATATATATATATATATATATATATATATATATATATATATATATATATATAGTCAAAATATATACCGCAGTAAACAGCACCATCGAACCGAGTGAGAGGGTCGCAGTCGCTTGCGCATGGCGACGCGTCGCCAGCAACAATTTTTTTGTTTATGAACCGATTAAAATGAATTAAACACTAAACGCAATCTTGTCACAATACGTCACTAAAACCGTTTTTAAATCGGTTAAGGCATTTCTGAGATTAGCGTGCTTAAACGCATTGAAAATTCCAAAACTATTTTTTTGGAATACATATACGTTTGGAAAAAGTATTTCATGCACAGACACGGCTCGTTTACTATTTTATTATATTTATAGATAAATGCATGATTACTTCTACGAGGGTCACTTCAAAACTATCGAGATATAGGAAAACTACAATATATAAGCAAGACACACCAGATGTACATATGTATGTTCAAAGTAGTTTATTCAGCCCCAATAGACTTCTGGAGATTAATTTTCCACAAACGAAAAGAATCCTACCAATCTTTTACAGAAATAGACCCAAAATATTCAGTAACAGAGGAGTCGACCTCTTCGTTTGATGTAAAACAGCGTTTGTTTTAAATTACCAAAATCACTCATTGCTAGATTCAGTGAATAAGGCGGATGCTCAAAATATTTTTTTTTGTCCAAAAAGTTGACAGTGAGCGCAGCAGTATGAGATTCTAAGAGCCTGGAGAACGTTTGGCAAACAGTGCGCTCGTACAAGGCCGCCGTGGCAGTTTTCTTTGCTTTTAATTTTATAGCTTTGACCAAGCCTGTACTTCAGAAAAACGTGGCATACATAACTTTATTAATAACACGTACTTTTTTCACGATGGTTGGCACTGGACCATTTTTATAGACTCACACTCATACTTTCCTGACGTGTACGCAAGTCACTAAGTGAAAATACGTTTCAGCATCTGTTACAAGATCTTGTACACCGTTGTGCATCCTATCACAACAATATTCTAAATCAGGTGGTAAATGCATTCATTGTCATCTTTTATCACTTTATGTACGAACACAGGCGATATTTCTGGAGCGACTGTTGGAATAGACCTTTCCGTATGGTATCTATCTTAAAGCGAGTTGCTTCCACTATGAAACTCCATACCGTCGAAACATAGTGGCTCGAGATGGCGATGGAGAAACGTTCACTACAACCGCTGCATACATCGCTCTTCGAATAGCTCAACCTCAAAATCATAGCATATCATAGCTTACCAGAGCTTACGTTTCAAATATATAACTTGTTTCACAGGAACACACTTTACTACACCTACGTTTAAAAACGCGGTAAGGGACTACTGCGCGCTCTTTTGTAGTAAAGCGAACTTGCACGCATGCGCAATCATATCTGCGGAGAAACGTGTTTGACAGTATCTCAATAGTTGCAGAGTGGTCCTCGTATCCGATTAGGGCTCGAACTGCCCATAATTATGCGATTTGTGTTAAGAAGTTAGGAAAAAATTGAGAGACTATTTTAACTTATTATAATTCACATATTGTTAGATATGAATTAACGAAATTTTAATAAGTTACCTCAATTCGCGTGTGATCATCATTCATTAGACACTTTGAGGGCAGAAAGCCGTGTTTTAGTAAGTGCTGCAGATACTGAAATCATAATAAACAGCAATAAAATATATTAAGTATTCATGTGTTAATTAATCAAATATATTAGTATTAAATAATAGCATATAATTCTATTATCCAAAAACGATAGTAATATATATTGAATCTGGCGCTGATTTGTTGATACGAAAGATATTACAAATTGGTATTGAGTCATTTGTAAAAAAAGTCATCTGTAGGTAAATATTTAGTACTCTGAGAAAGTAAAACATATAGAATACATTATATAAGCTCGGAGGTAAATAGGTGATTGATGTTACATTTTTAAAACTAAAATATTTAATTTCACCAAAACATGGATATGGGATTGCAAGTTAATTAATCTTTGCCAGAGATCTGTCTATGTTTATATTGTTTAATGTAAGAAAATTCATCTCACCTGAATAGAAAGGTACAAAGAAAACAGAACTTGTGCCGCGTTGTATAAAATTAATAAGGTCTTTAACTGAAATGGTTCTCTCTTGTTCATATACTGAGGGCCAATGCGCAAGACGAACAGCAAGTATGAGCCCAGAATGATTAGAACTGGAAACGGCGAGCCCATTAGCCACCACGAGTCCACAAGATCAACTAAAAAATATATAAGGGGTATTTGTTTACACATACATACAATTAGATACAGGTATCTGAGAACATGTAAATGATTTACTGACATATTTGTAGTAAGCTATAATTAAGGTTTATATCAATGACGCAACCGGCTCTATTATATATATATTTATTTATAAACTAACGTGTATTTTTCAGAAGGGTAGGTAGAGATCATAAATCTCAACAGGTACGATCTTTGTATACTTCTGTTGTCGCACTGATATATATAAATCGTTTTTTTCAACCTTGTCGGTTTCAGATGCTTAAAGTTAACTTTTATTTTTCATGTAATAAGAACTAATTCAATCTGTATGATAGGGCTAGCTTTTCCGATCCTTCGACCACACACACTCGCTCTTTCCTCCTTTCTAGATGGCCAAGCCACTGCAACATACCTTTCCCTCCCTTAGGTGCCACATCTCTCAAACCAAACCGCTCTCTGACAATGTTATTCTTATATCGATATCTCAAAGACACATTACAAATGCGCAGAGATCACATCTTCAATGCAATAATTTTATGTTCACGTTTCTTCTGCTACATCTTTTTGCTACGGTACATTTACCTAGAGGTTAGAACTTCATTATCTTAATCCAAAAACACTTGTAGTGTGACTCTTTTACTATTCAAAAAAGCAATCCAGACCTTATCAATTTACTTCCCATACTTACTTTAAGTAAACTACCAAGGTATACAAATAATTTCACTTGTTCAACTCTCTCATCTCCTATCGCATTCGTTCATTCCTTCGGTTCTTTGAAGCTGGTTTTGACTTGGTTTAGGCTTGGTTTATAATAAAGGAATGGTAAATATTGAAAACAAACTTTAGTATAATGTCAAAATGCACGAAATGTCAGTAATCAATGGAATGGTTCTTCAATGGTTTGTTACGATCTGGCACCGACACCGCCACGACACTAAATAAACCGGTTCTTCATTTAAGCGTTATCAGCTAGTGCGACACTGAATGATGTCATCAGAGCGGCGTACTAAGAAGTAGCAGCGTTTAGTAAATAGTGTTTGTATATAATATATGTTATAATTTAGACACAAAATATGGAGCATTCTGAAGCGGTTTAGAGTGTAGCCGTTCGTAAAAGTTGGATATTTATAGGGTTTACATTATAATTTATTTGAAAATTGCTGAATTGCATATAACTTTTGACTATTTAATTATGGGTAAGAACATCTTTTAACATTTAATACTTTTTAGTGAAAAGGTTAAGAAAAGGAAAAAGCTGCAAGGACTGAGCCATCGCCGCACGCATACGTGGACGTTTGTAACATAGACGTAGCGATGCCAGATATATCAACGGGGCGATATGAAGTCGGCGACGATGTTGGTATGGGCCCAGCTGTAGTATAGTAGGTGTAAGCGACCTAAGTTAGTTAGACTTGCTGAAAGTAACGACATCACGAAGCGACAGACTCACATCAAGAAGCGACAAATAATTAAAGGTCGCCTCGATAAGCGAATTGCGTTTTTTGTGTGTAAAAGGCCTTTCTGGAAGCTCCCATAAAAATATTAGTTGATGACGAGCCCGACGTATAGGCCGTAGACTTAGAGTACCGCGTGTGGCAAGTGAGCACGTTCAATAGAATGAAGTGCGGCCAACATTCGTTCGCACCTAAATAGTCGGCGTGCAGGGAGAGATATTATTATTAAAGGGTGTCCGTTAATCAGGTTGAAACGTCTGGATCGACAAACAAGTAAGTCGTTTGGAAAGTTATAGTTAGTCCAAGGTACCGTGGCCACCTCAGCGACCCGATAAGGTAGGTAAAAGTCTCATCGTCGGCATCAAGTTACGGTCGCTTCGGTGTCCTACAACTTAGCTACCCGCCACTGCGTGAGGTATTAATTCAACTAAAAAGGCGTCGTAATGTGCCCATGAGAAATTTTCCCCTACGACGCTTCCGAGGTCGTCACGGCTGGCCACGCTAGCTGTCTCCTTTCAAGATCCTTTCAAGATCGAGATCGCCGTCGGCTCCAATCGGAGTCCTGGAGCCTACCTCCAGGACTCCGACAGTACTTGAAAATGTGCTGTTGCGAATAATTGTAGCGCAATAGTTTATCAAATTCGATTTGAAATATGATTTAATTGCTGAGTGAAGCTGCTAAGATACATATGAGTGCAATTGGCAATTAAATATCTAATGATAAATCAGTAATGGTTTACATCAATACAGTATACATCGAAATTCATCTCTGCAGATCTTTCTTTCATTCTGTTCTGAGCCAGCCTATTTTTTATAACATATTCGAGGGACAAACGAGCAAGCGAGCGATTAGAGAATAGATGATCACTGCCGCCCATAGATACTTGCAACATCAGAGGAGCCACCATTGCATTTCCGGGCTCTTGGGAGAGAATCGAATATCTAATGGAAGGGATCGGGTTGATGAAGGAGAGAGGTGGCCTACTGGAACTGGACGAAACGGGACAGTGGAAACGCTATTTCACGTTCGCATTCTAAGACTGTAAAGTGTAATATTTCACAGGTGAAGCAGGCTCATTTTTGTGCTGCGGCGCGTTGGCCATAGTACGGCTGTACCGCTCAAACAGCCGATGCACCAAACCGTCCACACTCGACCTTACACCTGCTTTAAGCCACCACCGTGTCCCACGCACAACATGCAATCGTTACACGGAACCAGTATGTCGTCGATCAGTGAAGAAGTGTGCTGAACATTTTCATATAATTATTCGCTCACAAATGCCGGTGCCAGTGTCGCGCCGATGGTCGCGCCGGCCATCGAAGTGTCGTTTATTATATGCCGTTAAGTCGTCTTAGTAGAGAATTTATAAATGGTATGTAAAGATGTTTTCGTTTGATATATTATCATTAAAATTTTCATTCTTCCAAAATCTGTTATTTTCGTTAACTTTTGAACGATAATCGTTTTTATACTGACCTTTACCGTTAGTTGAGGCCCAGTACGGACTTTTGAGGCCGATCATGGCTGACATTTTTATTTAATGTACCTGAAAAATTCACAATACAAACTATTTTAAAGTTACGTTAATAATTAGAAAAACCAAATGCGATACGTTCGTCGTGGTGCGTATTAATTATTCGGTCGACATTTGCTGCACAGTCATAAACGTGTGTGTGGAAAACATATTTAAAGTAATTTATTCAAACCAATTTCTTAAGAACTATATTTATACAGTAATTAAAATAAAAGGCACAAAAATAATGTTATATATACTAGTTTACTTGTACGAATTATTAGTGCAAGTGAACACAATACATATTTTGACGTGACAACGTCTTAAATTAGGTTGCGGCTGGGGTCACTTTGAAAAAGTGTAACGCTCGGTAACGTAACGATGAGTCACCGAACAGAGAGAGGCCGCCAGTCTGCCTTGCGTCTCTCTCCCACTCAACTATGATCGGTCTGCCGCGCGCAAGCGCTAGAGTAGTGCATAGCTTTAAATGTATTGCAAGTTATTGTATGTATATTTATATAAATACGTATGTATGTGTAAAGGTAAAAATAAAATTTTGTTAATATGAAATTCAGTGCAGATTCTTTGTATAAATTAATGTTTTAAATATAATTCTTTGTATAAATAAATGTTTTAAATTGTTACTATTATTTCATCCTTCTTCCTACTATACGAATGAATATTCACATTAAAATGATTTTACCATTCAAAGTCGTTGTCACGTAAAACTTTCGCCCGTATACCGACTTTACAGGCAACCAAATTTTTTATGTGTTTTTCGTCATCACCGGTAAAATAATCTACAAAATGATCTGTCAATTATTGATTATGTTGCCGTATGAAAAGAGATATGACAATACGACAAAAACACTTTTAAGAAATAACTTATGAAAATTTCACGTTTAAAGGCGGCTCTAAGGGGGTCATGATCCTCCCTAGGCTGGATGTTAATTTAACTATTGAAATCATCAAATTAGAGCCAGATATGACCGAACCTTGACTTCGTGACCCCCCAACCCCCTTCCAGCCCTTCCTGACTCGAAAGCCGGTTCCGCCCTTGTGACGTAATCAGTATTTAATCTCCCGTTGTTTTCTTTTGGAAACGTTGATTTTAAATTTATTGACGTATTTGAAGTAATTTATAAGAAAAATATTAATAAAGAATAATAAACTAGTTTAAGAACGAGTAATTATTTAAATAAAAAAGTATCACTTTCTTAAAAATAAACGAAAATAAGTATAAATAATTCTTTCTACAGATTCCCCATACAAATTCCTAATCCCATAGAAATTGACTTAAAGTTTGTAATTTTGAGTTTTTTTATATATCAAAAAAACTTGTAAGATTTAACACAAAAAATTTAAATATCAATTGTATTTGAAATTTTTTTCACCTAAACACAATATTGTTATATGCACGTATCAACAAATAGATCATCTGTTTAATATATATTTTCATTATATTTTTATCTTTTTCCCTCAGTTCACTTCACTGTTTTTATATTGTTATTTTTATCTTCTCCTTTTTTGCTCTCCACTTTTATTAAACAGTTTTCATTTTTTTTAACATGAACCTGTTGCAACTCGCTTACTTCAACTATAATTCACTTGAGAAATTTTAAGTTTCTAGTTCATTGGAATGTTAGGACCCCTATCATCAAAAATCTTCGAATGTTTAGCTCCCAAACTTTTAAATAATGTATGAAACATATAGACTTCACATATGAATATTAATTTTGGTTACAAAGGCATTTTGGCTGTAAGAGCACTCATTAAAATGATCATCTTTCTACATCTATATATAGATATCCATAATATGACGGCAGGTGCTTTCGCAAAGTTAGTAAGTTGTCATCGTCAATTGGCCTCACTTAGAACTCTATAAACTCGCATACGTAAACCGGGTCGATTTCGCCTTACCCGATGCCGTCACCGCTCGTCATTACTCATTCAAACTTTAATGCACGACCCTTTTACGATTTCAACCGCTGAATCTGCATCACAAATTTCAAGGGCGGTGAACACGTCCTCTAGGACGTGGACGGCTAAGTCAGTCGGCGACCGGACGTAAGTACGAGTGAAAAAAGACATTCCGTCTCGTTCATAGCGTGTATCCGTGACAATTCTGGTGCAGGAGTGGGCGGCCCGACCGCAAGTCACGTGGAAATGTGAAGCGATAGCTGTTATATCGGATATTTATCAAATACAAGTTTTCTAATTAAAAAATTAGGCAACGGTAAAGAGTGCGGTCGGGCAACGCGAGCGACCAGACCGCATCAATGGGCGAGGAGCTAATTGGTGTAATTAAAATAATACAGCCGGAATGTTAAAAACGTGGTTATTTAGAGATGACCGTCTTTTGACGTAACCCAACTAGACCAGAAGCTCGCTCGTTTGAACTCAATTCTCCGAAGAGCACTTTCTATAGGCACTGTTTAATTTCAATATAATGGCGTGTACGACATGGAGGCGGCGCGCGACGGCTCACTGTGGCGTTTCGTCCATACGACAAAAGTCTATTGTTGTCAATGATAATCATTTTTTCGGGGTTCTATAATCGAAGTGCACATATGCGGGACCCGCCGGCACATCGACGGTCTACCCGCCCGGGTCAGAGAATCAATTAACTTCTAAGCGACGTAAGAGGAGATACCTGAAATCTTTTTCGAGTTCTAATGTGGAGCTCGAGACGCCGGTTCGGATGTGCGATCGTCCAAACCGGTGTTTAAAGCAAGAAAAAGAGCCATTTTTTGGTTTATCCGTCTTTTCCCGAACGAAAGACTACATAATATATTAAATATCAACAAAAATAAGCAACAAAACGGGCGAAGGCGGGCATCTCATACCATTTGAATGTTAAAAAAGTCGACAAACCAATTCATGTCGTAAAAAATTCCTCGCAATCAGTAAAAAATAATATGTACATTTTTCCGAAGAAACTTAGTTTTTATAATTTTATAAGCACAGGTCAAACCCCAACCTTTTTACTCTGGAATTATGCGACGATGTCATTTTCAAATAAGATACAGACATCGAAATTACAATATTGTGAGTATCGCTCAGTGTGGTGCACACGACAGACATGCTAAATTATTTCAATTTCTATATTAATCTCGTTTTTGAGAAATCACTATTCATTTTGATTTTGTCGATTCGTATTACATTCGTTTACGAGTTTTCACATTCGGTGACGTTAATAATTAAAAACGTTTCTAAAGGAATAAAAAAATTATTCTGAAATAGAAATTTTGACGGTGGGTCATAGATGCACAACAGAACAATAAAGGAATAAATAAAGAATTTTCAAGTGCTGTCAAATTGTTTTTTGGAAAATTCAGTTCTTAATGCCAAGAACGGCTAGAAAAAATATCATTAAATTTTAATGCAATTCGTATAACTGTGCAGGTTAGCTTCTGAGCGACTATTAAAATATCTTTAGAATTGCTTTTCCACTGGAAAATAATATTTTAATATGTTTGGTATAATAAATTAATGGTCCCTAAATTTCCCAAGTGTGTAACATAGAACTCTGTACAAAACAAGAAGCGAGCGTTACCAACAACTAGGTAATTAGCTAACGACCTGCTCCTGAAATTTATTTACTAACTACATGGCAACAATAACAAAGGTAAATGTTGTAAAGAAATGTGTTCTCCCAATATTTTATTTATAAAGCCCGCCTGCAGCTCCCCCTTTGACCCCTCAGGCGTATTGTATTAGTATATAAAGTAATAGATTTAATGGACGCTTTACGAAATCCGCTTTACCTAAAGAGAGCTCAGCTACTGGCCGGAGGAACGCAAGTCAAGTATTGGATTAGTTTAAACGCTTTATGACTGGTAAAACCTTTTCTTTTTTTTTTCTAGTTTTTGTGTCACAAAACAAATATTTATCAAAAAATGTGATAGAAATATTATATGGATATAAAAAACTGTAGGTTTATATATTCATGAAGATCTATGCATTTTCAGTTACACACTTCGTAATTTTAGGAAAAGGAATTGCTTCTATATAAACACAGATTTTCTATTTGTTTGTAAATAAAAAAAGTTTAATAAAAATGAAAATATTTTTATAAGCACTTCAAATACATATTGTCCTATCTTCCAATTTAACTAAATTAGATATAAAAAAGAATAATAATTACCGAGAAACAATAACGACGAACTTATATTTTTGACCGATTATTCAGTCTATTAAGTGCTGAACGTCGCACGTAGCGGATGGTGGCGCCGCACGTCCGCGCTCGGCGTGTCGAGTCCGCCCAATGCGCCGGCGCTGAGCGTCGGTGCGAATTTATTTTGTACATTCTGTTGACGGTTGCTATTAAGTTTTCCAGTTGACTCATAATTTTCGGAAATCAACAAATCGATGTAAATGTTTCGATATTGTTTATACAGGTTCATAAAAGTTTAATATCCACCCTTGCCGTTGAAACCACTTCCGTCTTTTAGTGGTTAGTTTTTGCTGGTAGAGTAGCTTTTTGTATAACTTATTTTCGGTGGCTTATTTTATTTGAATATTAGTTTCAACAGGTCTTTATAAATAAAATGTTTACTACTCGTATTGACAATTACACTAGAGATACAGAATACTCTTTTTAAATTAGATCTTATTAATGTATAATCGAGTAAGTAATTGGCGTTTAAGTTCAGAGTTGTCGATCGTAACTCTATTTCCTTACCTTGCACTGTATTCAAATGATGTGAAGAATGCAAGTGTTTTCGAAGTATTACCAATTTATTTTCAGTTTTTCGTTCGTTTAGATGTTCTGTTTTATCGGCGTCCTTGCAGCAACAGGAAAATGGCGTATCGTGCTACAAGCGGGATTTATAAGCGATAAAGAATAATAAATATTGTAATAAACAAGATATACATACGTCAGCGAGGTGACGTTCGAAGACATTAAACTTTTTATTTTTAAATCAGATAACGTTTTAGAATTTCTTCTCTACGAGTGTTTGTACAGGCTACTGACAACGTACACGTGTAGTTTTCAATTAATACGTTTGGTAATTTCGTCGCGTCGTACGATTGTTATCGAATTTATTTCATCTTAAAAAAAACTAATATGAAAAAGATTCTCTTCGGATAAATATCTATTATCGATTCGAACTCACCAATATGATCGAAGAAAATTAACCCACAACCGATTCGGTAGTGACGAAACAAGATTAAACGGAACACGCTGGGGGCATAGAGCACAGGGCGCAACTTTGCGCACGGCTATAGGCATAAATTGTTTTGTCTTATTAACTTGTATGTGTTTAGAACTACGTGCCCGTCGTTGATTTTACAAACTTGAAATTTCAGAGGAACTTTTGGCGGCCGCATCATGCAGCCCGAGAACGTTACGTAACCGTTCGGCCTAAGAGGTTATCGAATCTAGCGGCGCAGGTGCGTAGAGCCCGTCTATGACCGTGGCCACGATTAGGATCGTGAAGTATGATCACCGTTAGTTGTCCTAAACGACGAGCTGTGCAACGTGAGATGTCCAATCTAATAACTCATATTTTTTAGCGCAACAGAATGTTCGTTTATAAGAAGTGGAGAGATCAAACGTCAAGCCGTTGCGTGTGCTATAATGAGCGTGTGTGACAAATGTGAATTTGGAAATATTTTACATCACAACCAATTACTAACTTCTTTCTGCTTCAGTAAGCGCGAGTCGGTATCGGGCGGGCAATATTTTCGACTGCTATTTTTGTATACAAAAAAATTCCCGCTTTTAGATTCGATGTATTCATACATTGTGATCAAATAGACTAGTTCCGAATTGAATAACTTAAGGGCTTCATAAGTTTTTGTGGTGTATCTTTCACGATGTCACAAGACAAAATTCTTTTGAGTTGGGAAGACAGGTTTCAAAGTCCTATAAAAAAAATTAATTGTAGATTTTGCTTCGATTGATGGCACTGATTTAAACTTAAAGATCAGAAACGAAGAAATAAGACGAGTCTTGTTTGATATCTAAACAAGTTGGTATTTTTCAAGTAGCAGAAAAGTTATATACTTTTATATGTAAACCTAAATTACTTTATAAAGAAAACTAATCTTTGTTATGTCATAACTTTCATATTTTTTCAGAAATAAATAAATCGACATCAATATTTTAATTTTGATATTGATTTCATTACAATAGCATCTATTAACGGGTTTACGAAACATAACATTTTATCAACATAAAACGTATCATTTAGAAAACTCGTTTTGAATATAACATAGATTTGTACAAGTGTATAATTATAATTGTAAATTTTGATTTTAGAAGTTCTCGTTTGATATCTTATTTGAAGAAAATGAATATGTTTGGTTATCATCAGCACCAGGACCCAAAATATTTTTCAAAACGAAAATTTTACTTTCGAGATTACGCGGCTTTGTTTGTCTATTTGATGTAACAATCTCTGTTTGCAGCTAAACATTAATTTGCAATTAAAATGACCCAAAAACCGACGTGGAAATCTTCGGTTATCGTTCAAAAATTAAAAATAACTTATCCTAATCTAAGTTAAGCTTAATCTAACCTAACCGTAAGTTAGCAAACAGACACTGAAAAGATTTCACAAATTTTCCATTAAATATGAAACTCCAACAAAATTGCAAGGAACAATTATTTCTTTGCTCGTAAAAATAGAAGCCGCGCACTAACATCGGGCACGTTATTCGGATGTCGCAAACGATTGATGTGGGAGCGGGGCAGGAGCGGGGCGGGTGCGGGACGGGTGCGGGGCGGGTGCGGGACGGGTGCGGGACCCGTGCGCCGGAGAACAATGAAACATTTAATTTCGAAACGGTTCACCTTATTTGCAATCGCTTAACAAACGCGTCGGCGCTTCGTTCCCGAATCGTCGCTGCGCCATTGTGCTCGCCCCGACCCGCGCGGGGTGCACCGCGCCGCGAGCCCTTTGAGAGACACGAACTAATTCATCGACTAGATTTAATGTAGTCGTTTGTAAGTGAAAACATACGTGGTTTTTCTTCTATCACTACTTATAAGATTCCGTAGCGTTGAAAGCTGAGATTTATATTTTTAATATTGAGCTTACATATGTAAGAGAAAATATATCGTTGAAAGCATATTGACCTCGAACCTTCATTTTTTTCTTTCATCCGTACGAACGATTCCTTGGCTTTATGCGGCAGCTTTTTAGTGCATCTCCAAAAGCATATCCCGCTGTAACCTTTTTAAGATTGAACGGCGGTGTTCGAGTGGATATAACTGTTACCTTCGCTTAAAACCAAATTTAAACCATGATCACAGGTGAAGTGAACGATAACTTTTCAACTTAAGACTAAACCGTTTCATTGGTCTCGAACGTAGTCGCGACAACGCTCTCTAGCAACCCACTTGAGGGGCTATTTTAAAAAGGCGGGATAACAAAGTATATATAATTTAAACTCCTCAAAGGGGGTTTTTTTCTTAGGACTAAAATTATTCATATATATATATATATATATATAATTATATATATATATTTAAATTATTATAATTGCTGGTTTCGAATTCTGAGTAGAAAATAATGACCTTTAATAGTCATTTGAATTATAGGTAGGTGTAGAATTTTCCGCATGTATTGCAAACATATTTTAAAATATTCTTTTTAATATATGATATAGTAACT
>BGZK01001624.1:0-125808 GCA_005406025.1 Eumeta japonica
TATATATATTTAGTAAATTGAATATGCTTTCAAGTTGAGCTTTATAGAAGTTCAATAACGATAGCTTAATTAGGTAACAAATACAAAGTTACAAGTGAAATAAGCTAACATGAACGATTCGTCGACTAATATTAAACGAACAGTCACTATAATAAGTGAACATACTAACTTACACATATTATAAACCTGTTTTCATATAGTCTGTGTTAATAAACCTCAATCAAATGACACGCCACCTCAAGAACTAATGTAGGAGCGAGACATATTTTCTATAACCAAATAGTATAACTGTCTTGCTCTGTTCACTCTCAAGATAGAACGCGCACTTAAGTGCGCTTTATTAATACGGGCGAGAGCTAACGAGTATAGCAAAATACTTAGTATCCATGTGACGAATATATTTGCATTCTCTTTATAGACTCGAATAAAAGACCGATATTTATGTTCTACAAACTGCTTTTCTACGTGATATGCAAAATCATCGATTGAAATCTTTTTTTTTTTTTGTAGGTAAGTTGTCAACCATGACTTGACGAAAAAGACGGTATATTTCCGTTAGAATGATTAACTTATATGAAAATGTACCACTTATACGTTAATTGTGTTATTGTGGCTTACGAGTGTACAATATTAATGATTTTTCAGGCTGATCTCACGTTCCAAAATACACATTAATATTCAAATTGGAATAGTGCTGGGTTGTCTGGTTAAAATACTGTGACCGAGCGAGCAAAAAGAACCCCTTTTTTATATTATATGTCTTTTTTTCGCATAACGTATTTCACATTGTGAAAAGTTAATGTGTGAAAGTATGGTTTTCGTTTAGGTACAATTAAACTCATATTGTTATTGTAAATTCGACTACGTTTATAACGGAAAGTTCGTAAATTACATTATTCTTTTTGGACTCTCTCATTTGATCTCCTTCTTCTTGTCCTAGGCTTTTTGCTTAAACCTTGCCCGCGCCGTTGAGTGGATCGACATTTTTTTTAATTCGCGACGCGAACAGAAGGGTGTTACAAGTTTGACTTATTTGACTATTTATCTGTGTGTCGGTCTGTGGCATTGTAGCTCCTAAACGAATGGGCCGATTCTGATGCGGTTTCTCGTTTGACAGCTAATGTGATCGAGGTGGTTATCAGCTATAATTTATGAAGCTCTGTTCAGGCGTTTGATGATCGTCAGCTCATTTCCTGGTCTTACTAACTTTCACAGATCCGATTGATTTGAATTTTGATGTCGTGTTACTTCGGTGGTATTTCCAAGATATGCTAACCTCGAGCTGATGCTGTAGCATTAAATAGTCTACGAAATGCTCAATGGGTTAGAAACTTAAAGCGGATACAGCGTGTTTAGGCTTATAAGATAGGCTCAATGAGACGATTTAGATAGATGATGTTCAAGGCCACGCGGCAACCTTGATAATTTTCCTGAGGCACACATTATGACCTAATGCAACATCTGTCTCTAGACCGTCTAAATGATTTAATAGGTATAGAACAGTTGATTTCCCACATTGAACCTTAGATCATAGAAGTAAACTGCTAGGTGTGTATACTTAATTAAAGTAAATAAATTTTGTTTACCTACTTTAATTAAGTGGATACTTTCTTCAAGTAAGTAAATAAAATAAATACATAAAGAGGGCAGATAAATAGAAGATTGATCATAACCCTTCCCATAGCGGTCCCCCGATGTGACGACGTTCGTCCAAAATATTAATAGGTACTTTTAATAAAGTTAAAAGGCAAAGAGAGACATTTTATATTAGGTGTTACTTCAAATTTTTAATTTTATTTTTTCCTGCTATATCCAAAATATATTTTGTCTTTTTACGAAACACAAAACAAACAGATTTTAATGTGACCAGCGACTCGCACTAAAATTTGTCATCTTAATGAGCAAATTTTTTTCTAGAACTCTACACCATAAGGGTCCACACGAAGCCCTATCGGTACGGTCCGCCGCCGACGCCGCCGGTGTGCGTGCGGTCAGCCGGCGCACGTTCGTGACCCGCCGGCGCGTCGCGGGTGAGCGCGCGCTAATGCGTCCCCGGGCCGGCGCATGCGTACCGCACCGCATTGCATGACCCCACTATGTACGTGCCGATAGGAGAAAGTATTAAAAATAATGTTTCTATCCATGGCATAGACAACAGGTCTAAGATGCTGCAAAAGTTTATACTTCCATGTATATATATCGATGGTCACATCGTACATTCTAATACATTTTGTTTAAACTGTTGATAAACACTATAGAATCACACAAGCATGGGTGTGATTCATAATTATATGAAAGTTGTATATATTGTAGTTGTAATTATATGAAAAATGTCACCCTGTTCGTCTATCGTTGTCAATGGAACTTTGTGATTTCCCATATATTTGACGATGGAGTTAATAGTTATCATGGTCTCCCGACGCTATTAAAACCGACAATGACATATTTGCTTAAGACTTTAAGTGGATATAAAGTATTATTTCTATTAACTGTAATCCTTAGATTCCAAATATTTGATAAATATTAAATAGTTGGAATCTAGGGATTATAAAATAATAGTACCAAGAAATAGTATGCGAGAAAAGTATTGTAAACAAAACTCAATGCATAAATAATTTATGAACCATTTAAAAATGCCCATTTTGTAATCTCTTATTATTTATTTTATACGTAAGTGTTATTTTGAATGAGAATGTGTATAGTGACATATGATTTTAATTGCGATATGATGATATAATTTTAATAAATTAGGAATTAAAAAAAAAATATTAAGTGCCCAATTTTTATAAACACCTCTTTTGTAAATTGAACTGTTTTCACATAATTGACGAACTCGAAAATCAAGAGAAATTTTAGTGGAACAAGAAAACCAAGTCCATTCCTCTATGCTGCTGTGTTTGTCTGTTTGTTTATACATTTGCATACAATTTTATTACACTTTTCTATTATAAGATGGCGTCTGTACATCGAGATCATACAGACGATACCAAATAGGATTATGGGTACTCTTCGACGTTTGAAAACATATAATCGCGTATCGCGATTGTCGACAAGAGACCCCAATTAAAATTTATTACAAACAACTTACAACACCCGTTAAAAGCTGAATGCCGAAACTAATATGCTTCGTCAGCACGACGATTGAATACAGTATTGTGTTTTTAACTGCACGTAGATGGGATACTCAGTTGCGAAAACATCAATACTGGTTGATAAAATGTTTTTGTGGTTCATCGAAGACCTGTTCTTTTTTCTACTCTTAACAACTATTCCGTCATGTGTTTTTTTTCTAGACTATTATAGTTTCAAGGATCCCGATAAACCTGACAGTCTTATTCGTAGAGGTTTTATAATTATTTGGATCTGAAATATCTTTTATTTTTGTAATACCATAAAAACATGGTTACGGCGACGGTGGCTCAGTGGTCGAGAGGGTCGCTTTCGAACCGAAAGGCATCGGATTCAATACTCACTGAGAGCCATTTGCCCGGTGACTGTTTAACGTGGTCATCACGTGGGTGGCGACGATCGTCAACAATCATTGAGTCAGTGAAGCCCCTCGATGTCACAACATGTTACAACAAGCTTTTCGTTCTATGTATGGTAGAATTGTTTTAATTTTTTTGATGATACTGTCTGTGTTAATTGACGTGGTAAGACGTTTTGATAATAAAATATGGAGTGCATGAATACGAAATTTGTGTATTGTTAATACATTATTGGAAACAAACTGTTTAAGATAGCCGCGGCTGCAAAGGAAGTATGTTAGATGGAAGGAGAAGACACAGTCAATGAGCAAACGGTACAGAATTGGTTTAATCCTTTCAATGGTAGAGATTTGACGCTGGTAGATTATTCGCGCTCTGGTCGTCCTCCTGTATGGAATATTGACGCTACAAAGGAAGCAGTAGAAAACCAATCGAGTACCAGCACTCGCTGATTATCGGACTCCCTTGGACCTTCTAAAGACACCATACATCGCCATTTAAAATCATTGAATAGTATAAAAATTGTCTAATAGTGTCCCACGAGTTAAATGCAACATTAAGTATATTCAAACGAATCGTTGAGTAGAAGTGCGCAAACAGCTCTTTGCCCTGCCGAAAACGATCGTTTTATTGAACGCATTGTTACTTTCGATGAAAATGGATTTACCTAAACAATCCAAAAAAGGAAAATCGATCATTAGACAAAGGATAAGCACCTGAACCCGTCGTGAACAGAGGTCTATTCGAGCAGAAAGTCTTGTTATGTTCATGGCGGAATTATTAAGGTCTAGTGCATGTTGAAATAATTCCAGATGGTCAAGCTATCACTGCCGAGATATATAGTGAACAGCTGACACGAACGTATGTGGTTTTGTCAAATAAATATCAAGGCTTAGTAAACCGAAAACGGGTACTCTTACAACATGACAATATACTGCGTAATTTACGTGGAATAAGATTTCGATTTTAATGGTATTGAACTCCTGTCACATCCAGCATCTAGTACGGATCTTACCATACTAACCACCACCGGTACCACCAAAGTACTATTTATTCAAATCCACGACGAAATTTGTTCGTGGAATAAAATATGATTCCAAAAATGTTAAAAATGCAGTTTGGTATTTCTTTGTATCTAAGCCCAAGGAATGGTTTTACCAAGGTTTCAAGGAGCTTGCTAAACGTTGCGTTAAGTCTATAGAATATGAGCTAAACTTTGAATATCACAGTTCTCTTTTGTATGATTATTTAATAACCAAAATTAACATTAAAATCTATAATTTGTGAGACACCTTAATAATTACATTTTTTAAAGCCATAGGTTTATTTATACGTTACCGGGGCACATACATTTCTTTTTAAGATTGTGGTCTGTCTATTCGTCCGGGACAATTCGAAACTGAGCTGAACCGATTCAGATAGAAATGTCATTAGCAAATAATAGAGCTTATTGGGTTACACATAGGACACTTTTTGTCCCTGAAACATTTATAGGTCTTGTGTGGAAATTAAAAAACCGGATTAACAGTGTAAATGGTCGATATAAAATATATAGATATTCATTCTATGTCTACGTAGACGGAGCCGCGGGCATAAACTAGTCTAAAATAAAAGGATTTTGAGAAGGAAAGCTCATGAGGGATGGTTAAACCTGCGCCAACAGGGGAATAATTAAACCTGATACGATAAAACTTATCGCGGTTTTCAAAATTGAATCATGAAAGGAAAAACTGTTTGTACATCATGTGGTATGTGCTTAAGTATATATCTATTCTATACTGTGAAAACCAAGATAGCTTAGTGGTAGCCCGGCTGCGATGCAGGGGACGCGACTCCTAACTTCGACGGCCTGCATCGCTAGGTGCTCGTTCAAATCATATGCAGACTGAAAACATCAATCGTTTATTATTCATTTCAAGGAAAAAGTCATGGTAAAATACCCAAGTCCCCGAAAAGGTTCATCTTCCGAGCCATGTTGAGTTTCCAACACGATTCTGTCTATGGTGTGATAATTGTATTATGATCCATGTAATTTGACTTACTTAAGTCAAAAACTCATTAAGTAATCTACCCGCAGTCAGGACTAAACCGGGTATCATTTGATTCGAATGTGACAGTCTTAACTTTTTAGCCACTATCGCTCGTCCGAGTCATATCTAAATAAAGTTTTAGAATTAGAAGAATGCCCAAGTGAAAATTAATTAAATTAAAGTCATATGAAATATATATTTCATACTTAAATTTATTTTTTATGTAAAGTTATAGGAGAGATACATATACAGTCGGTATTAGTTTTACGACAGTACTTTCGCGGTGTTCCGAATAGCAGCTACCGCGCCTCGTCATAGACAATGCTCTGTTCAAGCGCCTCATCTCAGACATTGTAGCCATGTGAACTGTGTCTATGACAAGATTAAAATAAATTTTAAATATGACGTTAATAAGAAATTTCACCGGTTAGATTTGCCATCTTTAAAGCGCAAAATGATGCAAAGCGATGTTGCTAGACTAATCAAAGCATTTTTGCCAATAAGAAAAGATCGAATTCGAATCCTGGGACCAATCAGTTTTCAACTTAAGTCAAATTGAACCACTTGATGTGCGCTTAGAACACTTTCAAAAGTTGGTTCCGGGTAACCCTGAGCCAGAATGGAGGCCTTAAAATGTAAGTCTCTCACATTGAAGTAAAAAGAAATAAAAGGAGTGCGAGTTCAATTTATGTCGAGAGGCTTCTGTGCGTCGAATATTTGTCGTCTCTTTTTATATCTGACCCGAAATAGTCTATACAAACTAAAAAAAAGGGTCATTCGGCAGCCGAAATGGAAGTAGATTTCATTTTATTTTCATACGTAATTCATATGAAATATGTAATTTTCGGATTTTCAAAATTTTGAAATGCTGTAATTTTTAAACTAGTTGACCGGTTTGGCTCAAATTTGAACTCGACCTTTTTTTTAAAGAATTGTAGACGCTATCGTGCTGACAAACCCCACGTTATATCGTATATATATATATATATATATATATATATATATATATGAACTTTTGAACCATGTATATTTTCTGACTCAGCTCGTCGAATTAAGTCGGAAAACAGCAAAATTTTTCAAAAGTTACGTCATTAGGACAAATATAATACAATAGTTACATTTTTATGAAATCTACTTAAAAAAAGTATATATGTTACCAGATTGTAGAGGGAAATTGCTGAAAATTGTTGCTATTACTGAATTTTCTCTTGATGTATGTTCTTGAATACGTGAAATAAGATCGAGTGATAGAAGGTGTTCTAGTATTTAATTTACTGATTTGTCCTTAAAATTGATATTGCACCGTAATAATGCAAATTCCACTTTTAACAATGCAAAGCACATACTTAGTGCTTGGCAGTTTACATTGGATATTAAAACGAAGCGAAAAATAAAGTATAAATTGATACGCATTAAGGGTACGGTCACGTACTTAGCGAGTGTCGGTTTATACTGGACGTAGAAATGGACCGAAAGGAAGCAAACTATGGAATTCTTAAAAGGTTTTACTGTAATTAATAAGTAAAGAACTACTTTCTGTATTTTTTTCAAAGTTTTAGGCACAATAATTTCGTAGATAGGGGGAATTGTCTATTTCCATCTATTTAATTAAAAAAAAAAGTAAAACCATTTACCTGTTAATTTATAGAAAAAAATGCGAGACTTTCACAATAAGCGATTTCATTGGATACATCACATGGTACAGTCTGGATTTTTTTTTTTTCATTTATTCTCCAAAAAGCGACCCTCATATTCAAAATTTATTTATTCACATTACACGTCCGTGTTTGGGTTACAGACGTGTGTACCTAATGTCAACTCAATCGGTTCAGTAGATTCAGTGTAAATAGAACAAATCGACAGACACACAAGTGACCTTTAAGAGTTCCGTTTTTTCATTTGGCGGTACGAAACCCTAAAAAATGCAAGCCAGTATACCTGATATTATTGTAAGCCCTAAACAATGTTTTAAGTTTACGAAGCTAAAAAAGTATTCGGTTTAATTAATTTATACGTCTTAAGAATAGTTTCAATTAATTATGAGACATACATATCTAAATCGCTTATTATTTTACAACTGCGCACAGAGATTATAAATTATGCTGAAATTAATAATAAATTTATAATTGTTACAAGTACAATAATAGTACAGAATGACAAGAAAAATTATGAACGTGAATATAAACTATCGTTTGGTAGTTTTGAAGGAACGTTTGTGAAACTTTAACAAACTATTGAAATTAGGATCGTAGAAAATCTCTACCTTTTGAGAGTTTAGTATTTGAAACTTCAATTCACCGGTTTTCAAAATAGTCACGACAGCCGTGCCTTTAGAAAACACAGCGCACTCGCAGAATAAACAGGTAAATGGGTTTTGTCAACATCCATTCTCGCGGAGATATTTTATCTCTAGCCGAGATGTCGTCATCACGTGAAAATGTAACACATGGCGTATTTAACTACTTAGCTTTCATAAAAAAAATACTGGCACTCTTAAGCTGCACATTAAACAATCTTTAAAAAAAGAACAATAAAATACAAATATTATGACACTGTTTTAATAGCAATGCATAAATGCCGTTCATCTCAACCGTTGCCGCTCACAATAAGTGGCAAGGTTAAAAATGTATCCGATACATTTGACTGGTATTCCTAAACGCAGTTTAAAATTAATTCGATAATAATTTTTTTTATTGGAACCAACGTTTTTACGTAAGCATCACGCTCAGAAATAAATGCAGACTAACTTCGAAATGTCTCGACGCTCAAAACTCAACATAGTCTCACTTATCACCATACAAAACCAAAGATTCTGTACAACCATAAACCGTCAAAACGGACAACTCGTTAGCGAATTAACAGCCACCAAATATCGGTAGGTACACGGCCAACTCGTTGTCCATTTAATGCTTTTTTTTTTCCCCTGCGACGTGCCGAATTTCGCGGAGGATTTTCGGCTTCGTAAATATTTAGCGTCGCTTGTAGAGATTTCTTTTTGTGAGCCGAAATGTCGACGTTAGAAGTGTCTCAGAAGCTGAGTTGGATTGTGTATGGAAATAATTATTTATTACAATAAAATAAATATGTTTCAAGTTATCTTAGGATGAATAACAATATTTGGAACACTATCAATACCTAGGTTTTGTTAAAATCTATTCTGCTAATCTGATCTAAGCTGCCGTACAAAAGATGAGACACCTAGAGCCTCTTCCACCGCTTCCTTTTAAAGCGACATTTATATAAAACGTCATATTTAAAGTAAAATTTGCTTTCAATGTATAACTTTTAACGTTGTTAGGGCTAAAAGCTGTCAAAAAGAAGACATGGAACACAAATTTTACTTTAAAAGTGAAGTTTTGTTAAATGTCATTTTAAAAGGAGATTGTGGAAGAGATTCTAAAAGTATTAGAATTATATTTATAAGTACGTTCAAGCAATGAACATTTTGGTATTTAAATGTTTTTAAACAAATTGTTGTATAATATAAAAAAAATATTTAGCAAAACACAAATTCATGAATTATTTACTTATAGAAGTGACATAACATTTTATGTAAACACCTCTGGAAAATTTATGTTATATAATAATACCCCTTACGGCAAGAGCATTTATACAAATGAATGAATAGGATTTAAATAACTCGAGAGAATTTTATTAATCGCCGCGTGATCTTTTCGCCATTTCCTTTGCAGGTGGCTAACTTTAAATTTCACCAGTTCATAACAACTAAAGGGCCGTTCCATGCAATTTAATGAACGAAAAACGTTTGCCGTTAAAAGGGAAAAACCGTCACGTAAAAATCGTTACGGTCCAAAGCGAAAACGGAGGAAAACCTGCAACGTGCATTGTCGGAAATTTGGTCAGCATTTTAAAACGACTACACCTTATTCGCTGTTGATGTATATGGTAGAGTAACTCGTTTAATTTCGATAGTTTGTGGATTTTTTAATTCTGTCAATTAAAGCACACTGTAATAGTTAAGAACTATTCGCTACTATTGTCACATCGGGGAGTGGTTTGATCGCATCGCCCCCTACTCAGCGGTGGAACAACAAAACCCGCGTTGCTAGCAAATGTCTCAGGGTCGTATGTGAATACACGCACCTCCACCTGGGCCAAGATATTTCTCCTCAGCCCCGGGCACTGGCCTGAATAGCGACAGTGAACGCCCGATACCACGGGTAGATATCAAAAGTGTTGCAAGACGGATCGCAGCCAGAGTCTGCGTTAGGGTACCACGCTTGAAATGAACGTAAAATTATTTTATTCTATACTAGCTGTCCCGCCCGCTGCGCTGGGTAATTTTTATTTATAAATAAAATGGCGAAGGATTTACGGAATTCGGAAAATGGGTAGCCTAGAACCATCTACAAATCATTCCGCATCGAATGGTCCCAGGCCCATGTCTATACGTTTAGTAGTTCTTACGTGATTGACGAACAAAGACAACCTATTTTCATTATATATGTATAAATATATAACGAATTTTAATAATTAAATAGATGTAGTAATTGTTATGCTGCATTATGAACAATTAGATCGTGGTAGCTTTGACAGGTAATAATAGGTAAGAAAGGTTTTTTTGTGATAGGGAGATGTAAAATTGCTGTTTAAAATTCTTTAAAGTAAAAACGTGATTTTTGACTCCGTGACGCCGTTTAATTTGCAAGTGAACGAATTGCGAGAATGGAATTAATATTTCAATTAATTTTAATATTTAAAACAATTTAAGTATTTAAAACAAAAATAATCGATATTCCTTTAAATAGGCGATTATAGATAAAGTCACAGATATGGAAGAATGACTTCAATATGATCATCCACCGTATTGATCCATAACGCTCTTTGTGACGATTCACGCGAGCCGTGAAACGTCAAATATATGAGCGACTACCTGAGTTACTTGTTTTTGTACAAAATATACTTACCTTATTAACTCCCTCTAAATAATACATATAAATTAATTTAATACGTTGTCATTTTTAAATTAAATACATTATTTAAATACAATTTTTTACTACTTTAAAAGTAGGAAATCTAATGCTGATTGCGGAAGATTAACATACATTTAACACTTTCATAGAAAAAAAAATACATCGTATATTGATCGTCTGGCACAAGAGCACCGTGGGGATCAACTTGCGAAATATTCTTGTCGAAAGTTACATGCGAACACACACATATATATATAAGCTTTCATTTATAACTAGGTATTTGTCACTACCGGTCCATTGCCAGATCCGTCAACGAGAGATCCAGAGGTGGAAGAAAAACTCGTCGAAGCATCGAACTACTATAAATGTATGAAGTAGCCCTATTCCGAGAGTATCGATTCAACCCTGTTTTAGTAATTATGTTATTTTACATTTTAATCGTGTGCCGGTCATAGAATGAAATATTTATCTGTGTCAATTACGTCGTTTGATTTCGAAGAGTTCTTTTACTTTTTAATTAAAAAAAAAAAGGCATGGAAGACCGTATCTCTAGGATTAAATCGTCAATGAATTTTAAAGACTATTAGATTTTTAGAAAGCGTTAAAGTGGTTTTTAAAAGAGCGATATATGAAGGAAGAAGTAAGTAGATATACGACTAAGAAATATATAAAAAATGTTAATCGAAAAAAAAAAATCAAGTTCCTAAAGTATTATACCGTCTCTTTTTCTGCTATCGTCACAGATGTGAATAAATAACTCGTTTTTTTTTAACATATCATATTTAGTAGGTTTTAAAACGGACACGTTTACTGCTAATAGTAATTGCCATAAATTGATCACAATTTGAAAAACAAAACCGCACAAATGCCAATATGCCAATATTTCAAGCCTTTCAACCTCATGGTCTCGGTTTGAAAATACAATACATGTTTGTTTCGAAATCTCCCAGCTGTATAATATATCGTAAAAATTGGCTACCAGTTAAATTAAATCAAGTCCGTACATCGAATAAGGTTTCATGTTATGTTTTTAGGTACCTATTTACACCGGCAGCTATTTGAAAAATGAAAAATAAATGCCACGAGAAAACGGTCCGTCTACACAAAAAAGGAAGTGCACCTACGGCCTTACAGTTTAGTGAGGTATCATTGAAAAATAGTCGTTTATTTAGCACATTTCGATCGAGCAAAATCACTTCTAACAATCAACTGCCACAGCAATTGTGTGTTTATACATTTGCATGTTTGTCTGCTAACTAGGGGGCCGTCGATCTGATCTTTATGAAATATGCTAGAGTGGTAGTGAAGTAAAATACAATTTTCAAGTTCGAATATTACCAGTATGTATTAAAAAGTTACTTACTTATGACATTCTATGTGGGAGTTAGAAAATTGAGTCTTCATGAAGTACCACCAACTTGTTTATTTAAATGGACAAATGGATAACTAACGGCACTGTACGAATGAGACGTCAGCATGCGCAAGCGACAGCATCGCCCTCGCCTGCACAGATCAATTCTATAAACTTAAAACCACTCAGTCGATAGCGTTATGACGTCAAAATTACGTCAGGCGAGAAGATTTTCCGCCCCGCATTCTCAACTTACATCATTTCGATGTCGTAACGATATCGGCTGAGTGGTTCAAAGTTCACAGAGTTGACAATAGACAAATTGGTGGCACTATATCAGCCATCGCTTTTAATGTTTTTTTTTTGCAATTCGTAAAAAGAAATGAAACTATTACGAAACGTCAAAAGGATAAATAAATGGTAATATTTCACATGTATAAATATATTAATAAAATATTTAATTACAGTATGTAAATGACATATGTATTTTGGTTTATTTAAATATTTTTAAAAGCATTTATTATCTAGTCGGAGTCAAATTTCTACATCTTCTTGTCCCTCAGAACTTATCATTTGCCAAATTTTCATTTTTTTTAAAAGGCATTGTTTTCTAAGCCGTGAGCATTTCAGGATATCTTAAAACGACATCGCATAGAACCCGCTACATTAGAAATGGTGTGTTCTGTAACCATCCCGAAAAATAATGGTTTCTAGAAAAATCTCTTTCAGAGTGACTAATTTAACCGACGGCACGACTCCAGAGCGTCATTTTGTTAACTTAAAACGATCGAGTACGCTGTGATATCAAAATTATGTCGCTAAAGGCAACCGCCGACAAAGTTTCTTACTCTGACGTAATTTTCATGTCGCAACAATACAAACTTGATCGTTTCAAGACTGTCTCGCGTGTCGTGCGACAAATATTACCCATCTCTTTCTATTTCGTACAGTGCGAGGAAGACGGGTAACGGCGTCTTGCGCGAGATCTGCAAAAGATACATTAGAGAAAAAAAAACAATGTTCTTCCGAGCTTGGAATAGGAACTTTGGAAAAGGTTTGTAGGTCTAATTTTATTTAGGGATTATATTTATTTTATTTTAATAATAGCCAGTATATCAAATTTCATTTACGATAAATTAGTTTACCATACACGAAGGACCAAAATCACAATTTTAGGTAATCGCTGAGCGACCGATTGATAGACTAGTAGATTTACATACATCTAGTATACTTTTAATAGAGATCGAGCTTAGATATTTTGTACGTAGTATCTTGTCTATGATTTATAAAAAACGTCACATATGTATCAAATTGTATACTGATGATCCTCAATCTTAATTAAAACCCACTGTATTTGATTTTCCATTTGGACAATGAAAACTACCGCAGAGTTTTATTTTGTAGACAAGTAACTTTGCACTGTTTTTATATTTAAGTGGTTTTGTTTAATATAAATAAACACAGTCTGTTTTTCGAAGAATTATCCTTTATCTCGCTTCGACGAAAGCGCTTTCGGAAATGATCGATTCAATTTCAAGCCCAAACGCATTTGAAATTTTATTGTTTCTCGTCTTTCGTATTGAATTATTGATTTCTACGAACCCGGTCTAGTTTATCTACGAGAAATACGTTCATAAAATGGAATAGACAATTCCTGATGGCACCGTCAGCCAAGACTTCCTAGCTAGCATACTTTGTTACTCATTTTTCTTGTTACCCATTTATTATTCCCTAGATGTGTTACTTATAGATCCAAAATGGCGGTAGACTACGATCTCAGCCAAGACATTGACTCAAAGTAATTTTCTTCCAAGTTCAATTTCAATGGAGTTGAGAACCTAGTCTTTAAGAATATAAGAACTTCAAGATATAGATAAGGTAGAAAATAAATCGTTAAGTACTAGTATTCATTGCTATGGGATCATCGTGTCACAACTTTTGGTTTGATACCGTACTTGCAAAACCGAGTCATTGTAATAGGGCTCTAAGTAGATTCCTATTAGATGGATGTATGAATGGATGGATAGATGGATAAAGGATGTACTAAATACCTGTATAATTATGTAAACTATTTAGTTTACATAATTATACAGGTATTAGTAAACTAAATAGTTTACATAATTGCACAAGTATTGAGTGCTTCCATTGCTATTTGAACGCAGCTCGCAGAAAAACTTTATACTTAAAACTTTTACATTTCTCTTATATCATACGAATGTCCGATGCATTGATGATTTATTTAATTGGATTCCCTTTCGCAATTAAAAAGTCATCCTCATCAGCGGTAGACAAATAACTAACACGTATGTGTCCCACGGATTTAATTAAGATATCTATGGTAGAAGCTGCGGGATACGCCATTATTGAGCACCCGAGCTGGTTAACGCGTCCTACAAGCTAATTATCATTACGTTGCTTTAAATTTGTGTCGTCAAAACGTTTAAACGAATAAGGTACACAAGCGACATCTGTCCTTGTATCGCCAACAGCCGGAAACTTTTTTGTTCGGTTCAGTCGCCTCTGACTCATATGCATATTTTTTGGGAATGCAAGAAAACTTTGACAATCGCACCGCTATAAGCGACCCCCCACCCTCTTCCTCCTCGCCCCTCGAATGCATGACCTCGCGCGTGAAAATATTTACAATGAAAAAAACAAGACTACTTAAAATGTCCGACACGCATAGACGTCAAAAAACCTACAAAAGAAATTCAACCTTGTTCGTTGCCTATGATTGTACGTAGGCAGATATGTATAGTTATAGTGAATGCATATAAATTTTTACGATGTAGCAACTCTAGGTACTTACAGATCTCAACTCGATGACAGCTCGCGCAATCATTCCGGTTTTGTGTCTCCAATCGACTGCGTTGATGTTGGGTACAATATAATTATTTTTTAAATCGAGATTTTTCGAAAATGCACTTGTCTAATTTATAACCAGATATTAATACTGTACTCATATCTCTAAAAAAAAAAAGAAATAAAAAATTTTAATGATTTTTTTTACCATTCGTAGACAACCCGCAGAGTACTATACAAGTTTAGTACTAGAAAAGCAATGTTTAAAATAATATTTGTAATAATATTCGTAAATATAGCAATGCACTAAATGTGAATATAATATGGAACCCGTTGCTTACGAAGCAGCCAACTTTTTATTCCATACACAACGCACTCTTTCATTAATAATTTAACAAAACAAAAAGACCAAGACTATTTCGAAGAACGATTTCCGTGTAGAATATATTCAATATATCTATCAAAACTGGTAACCGTTAATTCGGCAGCTCTAACGAGAGGGCCCGACTTGGCCCGCGGGTGACCCTCATACAGTGAAAGTCACGAGCGGCAAATTTATTAATTCAGTAGTTTCGCGAACGTGACTTCCCAGTGCACTTCACATCGTGGTTCTCCCATTGTTGTTTGCTATTTAACTACTTTAATATTGAATATATTAGTGCGCTTGCGTACCAAATTGTATTAGAAATTTCGTTTATAATTTTTGAGGTCTTAACAAAGAGACTAGCATTATGTCCATGCGTCATAATTTTCTTTTACAATAACTTCAAATAGAATACCGACTAGAAACGTTACAACGCTTATCGCTAGAGATGCTAAGCGTGTTATAATTTGATATGTACAAAATATTATTCTTAATTAAATCCAGGGATTTTGTAACAAATGGACTTTATTGTCGATCTCAAGACTTTGAATGTAACGCCGCAACTCAATAGAAAATCTTAAATATTCCATGAACTCGATAACCTCTCAAAATCGTCAGAGACAGATGACTACTTCTGTCTCTGAAATGACGTATAGTCTCAAACTAGTTTTTTTTTCTGTTCTATGGATACTGATGTAATAATACACGTACAGTACATCACGCAAACACAATAAACATTCACTATACAAGTCACTCTGTCTTCCTCACCTAATCATCTGAAATTTTTAATCTAAAATGTAGTACGACTCTAGTCTAAAATACAAATTAAGTTCTAGGAGTAGTTTAAACGAAAGAAGCATAGACAATCACTAAATTTTCTTTCTACTTGCACGTATTCCAAAGAGACCGTACACTATTCATTCACAAGAGTATAAATTTGTAAAAAGCTTTAAACATTTCTGTACGTTCCGTACCATAGCCACTACTACATTAAGTCGACTGTAGGTAATGATTGACGAACGTTTTGACACAGAACGTAGACTGAACAAATTTAAATAAATATTGTTAATTATTAATTCAAAAATTTATTTGAAGAAAAAATATTTAAAGCGAATACACATCTCTATTCTCTATTTTTAAATATTATTTGGAATTTTATTAATAACTCTGGTTTTATATAGTTAAAAGCTTCCCAAACGTGATATCGTTCCAAGCACCGGTCTCATTAGAGAGCCGCTAGTTTCTCAGTGAGAAATATGTTAAAAATTTCATAATTACCCGCTAAGCGGATTCTAAATTCATTACGGATGTGATATTCTCTTAGAACGAAGATAGATAATTAATTGTAATATAAACTGGATAATATGTTTATTATTATACATTTAGTGCGGCTCACGTAAATAATTAAAGAATTTAATTTTTCTATAGCATTGTAATATTGTAAGTGGTATAATATTAAGGGCTTCGAAGCCCGGATGCGCCAAAAAGGAATTCTATTTTCACGGAAAGTTTTTATCCCAAAAATGGTTTAGGCACTTCAAATTAATACCTAGAACATGTAATACTTTGATACAATATTATAGAATACCTTATTTGATGAGGCGTCCGTAAACACAATCCGAAAAGGAAATCTTTCAATCAATCTACGCTTCTCGAGTATCTTTGAATAAGAATCAGCAATCGCAACACAAAATTATATGTATTTTTTATTTCTTTCAAAGTTATCAATGTGAAAGGAGTATCAAAGTCGTTATTTTTGGACATATTTTAATACCGAATCCACTTATCTACTCTTGAAGGAGTCCAATCCATATCTTGACTTGTTTTTATTTACAAATCAACTAATAGACGCTCTATACACAATCCCATTTTTCTGTATATATATTCACTACGCCTATAATTAATCTGTACACACACAAGTCAAGCACCGGTTAGTATAAGCGTTGGTAACAGCTCAAATATTTACAATATTGACTCATTTTGTCGCATTCAAGAGAAACACTTGGCAAGCTTGAAAATTGATGAGTCAGAGCTAAGATATAAATTACAGTATGTATACTGTATTGTATGCCTTCTAATAAAGGTCAGTATTAACGGCGTAAAATAAAATAAAAAAACTTAGATTGTTTCCCCATCGCCCAATGAATAAACAAAACCACCATTTTGTTCCGTTGGCAGTAACGTTAATTTTTTGGAATACCGTAACTTAAAAAGACAAATGGCATAGTTATAAGTTTCTCCTAGTGCCCGTCTATCCGTTTGTTATTAAGGTTTTTCTCGAAAACCATGTAACGTAGGAAATTTAAATTTCTGCACAATTTTAGATCTTGATAACATGCACATATTTTATGTCGCAAGGCATAAATAAAAAAAAATGTTTTATATCAAAATGGGTTCCGATATGATCCAAAGAGCCAAGTTTTGATCGTGTGCTCTCTAAAACTGAATTAGTGGAAAACCACTAATTAATAGTCAATAGCTACTATTTTAAGATGTCCAAAGTATACGACCAGCAATAAGTGGTTATCCACTCTTTCAATTAGTAGAAATGATTACAAATTAAAATTGTAAATTTTCTACTAATATAAAGTATAATTCTACTATTATAAAGTGATTATTTTACTAATTGTCAAGTGACTACTAATTCAGAACTACTAATTCAGTAGTGGAGTTAAATATTACTTTTCAATTAGTGAAAAATACTAATTGAAAAGTAACATACAAACTTAGTAAATCTGTAGTAGATTCAACTAAAATTACTAATTTTGATGTAGTTTCTACTATTACTACTTCAATTTGTAGAAATTCTACTAATTCAGTTTGAGAGAGTGAGGTATATTTGAAAGATCTGCCTCCAAGGATTTAAAAATATTTTTTATTAATTTTGATCGACTCATCATAATTATCTAGTTCAAAATTAACTATTTTCCTACAATATTCTAGATTTTAAAACTTAAAAGTTAGATTTTAAAAGTGTTACAAGACATTAAACGAAAACTGCAAATTTATTCGACAGCTGTCGAAAAAATAATTAAAAATAATATAGTTGCTTGTGTATGAAGGTGTTTTGACGTATGTAACATGAATTTTTATTATGCAAACGTCAGTCCGGATCTATACTTTTACGAATCCTAACCGCTCTAGACCATTTTTTTAGTTCTCACTGCTCTCATTTCGACACTATGAAGTTAGCATCATAGTGTCGCAGCAATGAAAATTTATGTCCTTGTGAAAACGTTGTTCGGCTATAGATGCGGTTGTTTGAACCGTAATTGAAATGCGATTAATTTCATATCAGAAAAATTATTTAGGGCCTACCCTCAACCTTTAACAATACTCACGATCAACATTTGTTTTTGTATGTACCCGTCTCTTAATCATTTTCATTATATGTTGCAATTGGTTCTAATATTGCAATAACTGCCAATCCCGCCTAACCTTAACGTGCGTGTTATGGTATTGGTCTGAGTACTTTATTAGCCTTTCCGGCCTACCTTCGAATTTCAATCGCTGAATCTACTTCCATCATATATTGCAAAATTTGTTAGGAAATTCATTATGCATGATTGAATTGAAAATAATAGAATGGGTTCCTCCCTTCCAAAAAAAAAAAAACCTTTATAAATTTTTCGTTACATAGTAATACATAAAATTGTAGTTAATTGTGGTTGAAGGGATAATGAACGCCGTTCAGTAGAAACACTTGTCTTAATTCGTAAATAAAGGAGAATAAAATTTAGAACCTTTTCAAGTAAACAATTCGAGCGTTCATCTTTTGTCCGGTAATATTTACTGTTATGCTGTTATTTTTTTTGCATCCTCAACTATAATTACTAAAACTATAAAAAAAAGGCTTTAATTTGTATAAAAAAAAAAGATTTATTTGCCATTCGTAATATATGCCTCATTTATATTTAAAGAAACTCGCACACCATTATTTTTGATCTATGAAACGATACATACCTAATTCAAAAGTATTATAAAAATCCAAGGACGGCTAATTGCACACCATAAACTTGATCGATTTTGTAACAATCCAGAGCGAGTTACAAAACAGCGAATTTTTAATTTTAAAAAGTCCTAAATTTCATTCCTCACTCAGTCAACTGGAGATAAGTACTTTTCAAAAAATAATATAAAAAAGCTAAATAGATATTTTTAGGGTGTCCATCGGCCGTATTAGGCAATCAATTAAAACTTCTTACATTTTGACACTTATTTTGTGATCGAGATAAGTGCACGTGCATAGATTATGCAAGCGCTGCACTATAACGCAATACACAAAATTCATACAAATCCAAACACACACGTGGGCGCTGGTCCACTGCGGGCACGCGACTCATTTACTATGTGCACGTGATTTTTGACTTCGCTTTGTATCAACGTACAGCCATACAGTGCCAGGACACGTTATCGACGGTTGTACCTGTCAAAATTGATTTGTAACAAAACATTATATTTATTGTTTGTTAACGCCTTTTATTAATAATCAGTGCAATAATCTATAATTTTTTCTATGTATGGTAATAGATTAATGTAGTTATTGTGTCTGTTAGCCTGTAGTATTTATGGTACAAAAATTAAAACCGTTAGTCTGCGTTTTTTTTAATATCTTTGGTCGAGCAGCTACCGCGCACGGCGTACGCCGCCACGAACGAGCTTCCTTATTGTTGTCGTTTTTTCATAAAATCTCACATAGTTGCCGGCCTGATGTTAACATCACTTTCCTTTCTTCTCTATAGAAGTCTCTCCATATATAACCTCACTATATAGTGAGTACGCGCAATACCCTTTCTTACAAACTGTTATTAAACCATTTCAAGCCTATATATCTTCGATGACATCTTTCGATGGTTCTTCAAAGAAACAGATGATGATAGTGACATGTAACAAGACACAAGTATCGGTGTGACATCGATTTGCAAGCACAACCTTTGCATTTCTTGACAACGGTCGAGAAATGCAAAACATAAACTTGATCGTGTCTTTTCATTTGATGAAACGGATGCATAAATACGACCAATAAAAAGATGAAATATTATTATAACTTTTTCAATGACTCATGTCTTCGTTGCAAATTGTTAAAAATGCACACTAAAAACTAATATGAATGGTGGATATTGCACTAGAATAAGATACGATTTTAAAGTTGTATCTAACACTTAGATAGTGTTTTTGGGTGCATTATACAAGAGATATGGATAGATTCTGTTAACGGAAATAGTAATTGTTAGTGAAATGCATTGCAATCGATTTTTATTTACTTAATGTACATATTGTCTATCACAGTGGTTATCGTGTAAATTTTAACTTCATTTTCAGTAAAATATTTTGAAAAACACTGGTATAACACCTATGAACATATTAATTTCAAATTATTATTCGTAGATTAGTCACAGAACAACAGACACACAGAATTTGTGACCACAGAGCACAATTATGAAACATATTTAATATTGAATTCATAAATTCACCAGAATGCACATTCGAACGTGAAACTAGTGATCGATGAAGGCTTAGGCTTTGTTCGCTTGTAAAACCCAAGCGGATGGATTCAAGGTTTGTGATTTCCCATCAGAAATTTCTGTCTCGCTCACATCGAAGACGTCGAGGTTATTTTTTTATTACCACCCATAAATACATTTGAAACAAACCTACTTACCCTGAAAAAAAAAGTCCAATTCAATTCGCCCTTATTCCCTTTCCAACCATTATCCAGTATGTAGGATACGACCCAAAAAGAGGATAGGAGGTATTGGGGAAAAAGGGTAATCGTTGAAGCGGGGATGGGAATGAGCCATAGGGCGAAGGGTTAGAGACAGGGGAAGGGATAGGGGAAGGAGTGAATGACAAAAGTTATGAAAAATTTCTCAAAAATTGTAAACTTTCCGAATTAGAGACATAAAAATTTGTAAAGGGGAGGGACCTCCTTCCTCCCCTCCTACCCGCTCCCTAAAAAGGGTCAATTTTTTTCTGATCCTTTACCGAGTCGAATTTTAAAAGCGGCAGCGTTCAATACTCGAGACCGACTTTGTTTACGTAGGTGATACTAAAAAGCTCGTTCTGACATTACAACAAAAAAAGTCTACGTCTCTGAAGTTTACGCGTCAAGCTTTTTAAACTCCACCTATGTAAACTGACTTGGTCCCTTAGACCTAGCACCGGCACCGTCGAAATATTACTCGAATATTTTATTATTTTAAATAAAATTTTAATAAAAGTCTGTCACTCTCAAAATATGGGTTACTTTATCTTATTTGAGACATTCTTCTAAAATCGAATATATCAATATATTTGTCAATGGAAATATAATATGTACTGTTTTTGTTTATAAAATTTTGACACAAAATCAACCGATAACTTTTTTTTTCTAAATATGACATTGAAGTTTTCGTTTGTTGTATACATTATCCTGTATATACTATTGTAGACGAAGCAATGAGAATATCGGTTTGATCGATACATCTGCATAATAGCAACAACTTCCAGGGAGGTTATCAAATGAAAAAAAAATCCATTACAAAAGCATATTATACATATTATATCTATAATGACAGAAAATGACAGACCAGCTGTTTTCGGGACTGTCGAAAGGCTATCCTGTTATTTTTCGTATATCATTTTTCTTTTATTTATTATTTTTATTATTAAGCTTTTCTTTTACGGGGGTAGTAACTTAAGTATTTCGTTAATCCAGGCTTCATTTTTTCAAAGGATGATTTTAGTTCCTTCCTCGCGACGAGCCGGCAACAGCAATATTTCATAAACGCGTCCAATGTTATACATATATTGTATATTATTCAGTTATCCTTTATTTTCATTGTGGTATAGTAACGTAAGTACTTTGTCAACCGAGGCTTCATTTTTGGAAATGATAATTTTAGTTCTCTCGCTACGACGAGCTGCCAAAAACGATAGTTCGATAAGCGCCGTCAAATGAAGCTTCTTTCACGGATAATTCCATTTCAGAGGCAAAGAGGCGACTTCGTGTGCACACCTCGCGTCACGTAACTGGTTTTAACGACGCGGCCTCGCCCGCGGTCGACCACCTAATGGTCCACTTGCGGTTCTACACAAGTAATTGGCGTTCATTACGTACGAACGACGATTGTCCCATCCGAAGCCTATCGAAGCGATCGACGGCTACGGGAGGCTTTTGATCATTTCCCGTGGGATAGTCTTTCGTGGGATGCGCGTTGATGTCTTTTATATTAGCACGGACGAGGACGGCCGTATCGTACTTTGAAATGGCGATGTATTGTTTACGATTATGAATATTTCAACAGAATAAATAATTAATGAGTTGTTGCGAAAATTCTAAAGAAGAAGAGGTTTTCAATACGTCATATGATACATCACGGTAAGCTATTTTCTTATCGAGATGCGTGTCATATTGAAGGTAATGCATAAATTGCAAAATGAAAAAACAGACAAATCGACCTAAAATATCTATAAGGCTTGGTAATAAAAGTAAGGAGATAATGTTTCCTTTACACATCTGGAAAATTTAGCAAATAAATAAAGAAGAATCCAATAAGACCCATCAAATCGTCCAAGACGACAAATTTAGTTAGTAACTTGTAAAATTTAAAAAAAAAAGAAGACACGCAAGAAACGCAAAGCAAGCAATGCAATTTAAATGTCTTTAGCGGATTCGTATAAACTCGAAGCGAACGGTAAACATCGATTCTTCACGCCCGTCTTCTGTGAAACGCGCCGTGTAACCGCCGGTCGGCGTCCGAGTGTCATAATTCACGTGTAAACAACTACGTGGAAGGAGAAAGAGGTTTACTCGCCGTCGCTGACACTAATGCATTATATATCGTGTGCTTTATATACATTAAAAAAAAAACCAGCCCGCACATACTAACATACCGCCCCGTTACGTCCGGCAGACCGTTAGGCAAAACCTGGATGGCTCGGTCACCTGATCGCGGACACGCAGAAGGTAGTAAGCGCCCGAAGTCTCATAGGATCATATAGAATTACCGTTAAAGGACTGCCGACAGCTCTCCGACCGTCACGCCCTCGTGCGCATCCCGCGGAAACTTCCCGATGGCCACCGACGACACCACACCGAGTGAGCACATTCACAGAAACATCGCGTTGTTTTATATAACCGATAAATATGAGGCGCGGGTATCGCGTGGAGTCGTACGCCGCGTCGGCTGGCCGCGGGCGCGCACGGGACACACAAGTGCGTCAGACCGTGACACTTAACCTACCTGTCTCGCTTGCGTGTCTCGGACTAACTGCTTTACCGACCGGCCACCGGCGCCATCTTTGTTGTCGTAATGTTATGCGAATTCATGTTTGATCAATGAATCTCTAATTTTTTTTTTAATGTTCCTATGATTAAGTAAACGTATTTAGCCTTGGATGTGTTCGTGCTTAATAAGTAAAGTGTTGATAATTAATTAGGGTTTCTCAATTGATTAACTTTGCCGTGAAAGCCTTAACTGTTTTATCGACATACGTAGTATGCTGACATCTATGAACACGGCCTTAAAGTATTTAACATACAGAGGCTTTGCGTTTTGGTAATAAATTGATACTGCTTGTAATCCAAATCTGTGGTATCGCATTCATTGTTGAAATTGAACATTCTCCATTGTTATATGGAGAAATATAATACAGTTCAATTTCCAAAGAAGTTTATGACGGAATTATATAAAAATCATGTTTTCATTTGAACATGATCGATAGACTACATGGTATATTTGAAGTACTCTAGAGGGCGTCTTCTCGAATAAAGCCTTATGAGATTTCAAACTTCAAACATATTTAAAAATATAAGTACATTCGTAATAAAATACTATATCGACGATGTAAGGAAAAAAAAAAGTAATTGATTTTAATAAGCAATCATAAATTTTAAATATTCTTAAACTCTATCAGAGAATACTACGTACCTACATTTTTCATTTTTGTATCTATCGCTAGTATTTTCGGTGAGTAGATATTGCAACCATTATATTATGTAATAGTCACGTGCTTACTAGAAAAAAAATTGATTTCAAAGGTTAACTATACTTGCGATCACTTGTAAGCTAAAAAAAGTCATTCGGCATTCGAAATGGACGTTGATTACTCATCCAAATTTCAATGATTATCAGAAGTTTAGGTAAATGGTTATTTATTTTTATTTAAAACTTGAATTTTTCGATAGACAAATTTCTATTTAACTTTAATACGTCACTTGAAGGTGACATATTAAAACATAAAAGCTTTAGTAAACGTTAAACCAAAGTTAAAAAATGTATTTGAAAGCTTATTTCATCTAAAAGCTATTACGTAATTTTTACAGAACTGAGCTAGACTCATCGTCCAAAAGTTATTTCGTGAAAAAGCCATTGATTTTTTAAATTTCAAACAGCCACCATTTCTAGACTAATTAGGTCATCTTTGAACGCTTTCAAGGTAATCGCCTATAAAATGACAACGGTGTGCTTCAAACTCTCATTTGAAATAATTAAGAGTTAACTGTTGAAAACTAAACGCATCGAAATATGTTGTTTTAACTTCGTAATTAGTAGTTGACTAAGTTATTCTTAAAGATATTGACATTTGTGACATTAAATTAATATCATAAATATTTATATCTCTAAGGTTACCTATATTTTGCTATGTTTATTTTTAACTTTAACAGTTAGCAGTTAACTATTTTAAATGTGAGTTTGAAACACACCGCTGTAAGTGTGCCAAGTTTAATTAGATTCATTGAGAATTGCGGGCGCTATCGTGATGACAAGCCGCGTTATATCCCATATATATATATATATATATATATATATATACTTTTGATCCAATGCTATTTTCTGAACTTCCTCGGCCACACAAACCATAATAATTTGACAAAATTTCTGCAAAGTTCCGCCATGAAACCAAATACAAAAGTTAGATTTCTAATGAAATCTTCTAAAAACCGGCCAAGTGCGTATCGAGCCACCTAGTTGTCCATTACAGCACGCAGACGTAGAAGGGGGTTTTTTATTTCATAATATGAACCTATTGAGTCTACGGTCACGGTTTAACTTCTAAAAACGGGCGTACCTAGGACCGGTGACAGGGATGTTATGATTTTATGCTTTCATAATTTTACGTGTATCATAAAAATGGAATTAACTACCGATTCTACACAGCCAACAACGTCACCTAAGTGATTTTCAATGGAATTCGTACGAGATTTTGTGTTTCCCTTCTCAAAGTACATTCTTTAAATCAGTCGACTATTGCTCGTTTACTAATAGGGCTTACTTGGCTGTGTGATAGTTTTCCTTTTAACTTCCTTAGATATGCCACTTCATTATATGTTTTACTTCTAAGAATAACCATTCACCTTCGGCCACTGGACTCTAATAGAAGTTGGCATTATAAAAAGCTAATATTTCGTAAACAGAACCCTAAATCTAAAACCGTTTCGGGGACCCGCAATGTTTTTGCATGAGCTATTCAATGATACTCCACACCATCGCATAAACGCGCAAAAAAATTCATCCCTATGTAACATGTAGAAAAGATACTCTAAACACATTTTTTCCAGATTTTATTCTTTCGCTTTGTTTTTTTTAATTAATATGTACACCCATACCAAATTACTGTTTTCTAATACTAAAATTCTAGTAAGATCTAAGCTGCGGACAGACAGACGGGCATGGCGGAACTGTAAGGGTTCCTATGTTGACTACGGAACTCTAAAAAACAACCAAATTTATTCCGTCAATGATAAGGAAATTAACAAAGTCGTTGACATTCATGATTATACAAGAACAAGTACATTAAATATTTTTATAATTTTGTTTATAGGAAAACATTTTTGATTTTAACAAGAATAAACTAAATGAAACGATACAGTTTAAAAAATATTCTTTAAGTTTAAAGTTTTTTAAAATACATATGCGTTTTTTCGTTCTAGCTCTTTATCGATATCCAAATTTGATTTTCCATATTGACACTATGTTACATTACAATTTTGTCAATATAAATCAATTTGTGCAGATCAGGTATTTTAACCATTTAAGCCAACCATTTTACGATGAGTGTTCTGACTTTCTTTGATAACCGGGAGGTGTAGGTATAATTTAAATAAACGTAAATAAATTAGAGATTAAATATTAGAATAAAAAAAAAACTTTCCTACAGTACATTACATTAGTTTGTTAATTTTATTTTTTTATTTTATTTCTATGTCTATATGAATTAATTACAAACGTTTGTACAAAATGTATTTCATCATTAATAATAAAAAGCTTTTAAAATTGAGAATTGGATTTTACATCAAAAGTTCTGTACAAATAAACAAAATTTGCAATTGTACTATAGTATCACATCACTCCTTGTAAATTAAAAAAATACATATATTTATAATAATAGCGGCACAAATATACGAATGATAGATACATATTGGAATAAAATCCATACATGTGCTAATATGGGTCGATGATTATAACGTCAATATTGTAGACATCCACAGAAATTGTCAACGATTTTTCTTTAATTATTTATATATAATTCTTTGTGAAGCTGTATTACTGTCTTTTTTTCTGCTTTTTAAAACACGCTGTTCACAACGTAGAGGGAGGATACAAAATTAACGACCTTCACAAAATGTACCTACACCTGAAAAAAATGCTAAAAATTGTTATTTTTTTTTTAAATTACTAGTCAACGACACCTTGCAAAATAAATGACACTAATGCACGCAAGAATCACTACGTACAGTTGACATTTTTTATGTCTTAATAATTACTACAGGATTCTCTTAGTTATTTTTTTTACATAAAAGTACATTCATGTGGTCGTGTATTTGGAATACAAAACACTGGTTTTTGGAATTTTCATCTATCTATCTAAATATCTGAACAACCATAATGTATAAACTATTAAATGGATTTTGATAAAATTTGGTATGGAGGTAGTCTAGTCCTGTTTTAATATATAAGAATACTTTTTATTGAGAGAAAGTGTCTCATTTCCGATGAGAATCAGAGAAAGAAGCGAAAGTACGCAATTACGTTCGAATATACGTACTTTATAACTATATGATTTTATATCAAACGGTTCACTGCATAAAAATTACTTTATGACGAGCAATTTATCAATGGTACAAGACACGCCACGCGGACGACGCCACGGGCACTGCAAATATACAATTTAAAAAAAATCAGAGCGAGCAGAAGTCGTGTGTGCACTGCTTTGGGCTTCCCTGTTCTGTTAATGTGGAATCACGCGACTGACAAATCGCTCAGCAACGCTAGGATTTGTCCACGATCCGGCGTCATGCACCTTGACATGGAAGGGCCGATATTTTCAATATTGTGTATCTAGACTAAGATTGACTGGAATCATTGAATTCGTCGAGTTTTTATGCAAACCAGTGTAACGTAAATCATATCTTGGGACGTGCACTAGAGCAACTCGGAGCTGATGGAATCGAAAATAAAATATACTAGCTTTCGCTCGCGGCTCCGCCCATTTGTACACAAAATGGACTCTTTTATTTTTCATGTTAACCGATCATATTGTCAATCCAACATCATGGTTGACAACATGATCGGTCGCGCTTTTGATTTGATCCCGAGTCCCGTTCCTGTTTCAGATTTTGGTCCCGATATAGGTACCGGTTCTGTTTTTGATATGTTCACGCGAGAGAAGCAGCGAACAAATGCCAGTATCTTTATAAATAATTATGGCTTATGTCTTAGTCTGGTAGATAAGCGTAATTAATGTGAAGTTTCATAAAAATCCGCTCAGAATTTTTTGCGGGAAAGCGTAAAAAACATCCACCCATACATACAAACATTCACATTTACAATATTAGTAGGAATGTAACGGACCACTCTCAGATTAATTTCAAGCAAACGAACTCAGGTACGACTCCATCAGACTCACCCGACTGTTTTGACTTTTTAAGTAGTAGAGTGGATTTTATTATACAGATTATGCGCCCTGCAATTTTAAGATAAATACTACTTTTAATCTTACTGGAGCTATGAATTTAGACGAGGCGATAAACACGTTAGAAGTGATTTCGATATTAAATCAAACTACAGACAAACTTCTATTACAATTGCAAAGATATTATAATTATTATCTCACTGGAAACGTGGACTTTTACGGTATTGATAATAGCCTTTGCCATTGTCCATCCCATAAACTGCTTTCGTACAATAAAAAAATGCTCAGTTGCTACACGGTGGATCGATTAAACTAAATACAAACTAAAAAACATATTTTCGCGCTTATAACATTAGTAGCAATATTGTGACATTGCACTTAAAGAATCATTAATTGTTTTTTTTTCTTTATATTACATAATATTTATTTATAATTCATACAAAAATATATTTAGTGTCCATCGATATGAATAACTGTCAGTTGTGAATGTTTCGAAAAAAGAAAACACAAAATAATAAATAAACGAAATAAATAAAGTCGTCGTTGGCGTACGTTCGTAACTTTGAAAGAGGATGCGCCTTAAGGCCACTGCGCAGGGTCAAAAGCGGCGCGGGGCGCGGGCGGGGGTCGCCGCTGCGCTAATATCTTCTTAATATATACCCGTCATCGGTATGTAAACATTAACCATGGCCTATACATAATGGAACACCGGCACAGGAGAGAGATATGGAAAAAAAAAACTGTGTACGTATTTTTGTACTCACGTGAGGAATTGTACTTATACCATTGTTAACAAAGTACACATAAATTCGTGAATATAAATATATATTTATTTTATTACCTCTCGATATCTGTTTACAGTATTATTATAACAACACGCAACACTTGTATTGAAGATTAACTGAAATATGCACGTACGCGCGTCGGACTTACAAAATCTCATTTTAAAGTAACTTAGATGTTGTCTTACATCGGCGTGCGCAACTTCCGTAACATACTAAAATCCTATTGCGAACTGCGCTCGCAAGCTAGTTAGTTAAAAGTGCTCAATAATTCCCATAAGAAAAAAATATCTCAGAATAGAATATCAAATTCACTCCGGCGCCCGGCCTTCGCCTTTATCAGCGCTTTTGATGTATGCTTACATCCTTTTTTAAACGATTTTATTTTTGAGATGGAATTTCAGAGAGGCAATAAATCTTACTTGTTGATGTTAAACGTGACACGTTTGCGACTTATTTGTCTTACATAATTTACCGATTTATTTATTTTAGGAGAACATTCTAGATGTTTATTCAAAAAGTATATAATACTGCGGTACAAACTCAGAGGGGCAAGTTTTGTTTCTGCGATCAGTGCATTCACAAGTTAATCAACGACAGGCTCAACCGGTTTCATAATGATTTATTTTGACTGCGTCTTTCTAAATATACGCCTTCTGCTTTTCTACATGTTTCCTTTCATCTGATCTCAATCATCGAACCCTCGATAGGGTCATTACGTAACATCAATTTCTGATTCTTTCACCTTAATGCGCCTAAAGAAACGTTACTTCAATAAATAAAAACAAATCGATGTCCAAACTCAAGGAAGATATTATATTATTTTACTAACATATGCAATAAATAACACAATATATGTTTATGCAAATAGACCTAATATCTGATATTGGTAAAAACCTGTTCGCAAGAACCGCTTAAAATGCGATTGTAGAAAACGTAGCAAATATTACTAAAAATATTTTACTACGTCAATTTTTTAATCGGTGTCGAGGCTTACTACGTAGATTCGGTTATAAAACACAACAATTTATGTGTAAAAATCTTTAACGCGATACTGCAAAAATGTATTTTTTATAATCATCTCTTGCTGTTTGAATACCATGCTGATAAGTTTTATGAAAGGCTAAAATGAAAGACTTGTAGTGTATAAATATGTATGTATATAAATAACCAAAAAATTTTGTGTGTCGATGAAAACATATACAGATGGATGTTATCATGCGTCTTTTCTCAAATATTCATAATCTCGTCCCCTCACAAAATAATTTTGCCTAAGAAACCATAGACATTGAAGTAGGCATTTCTGAGAGAAATAGCTTAGAACATTTACGTAGAAATGTTGTACTGATAACCTTAGAACAGCTGACGCGTAGGTACTACCCCGCAGCCCGCCGCGTAGCCAGCCACTCGATTGCGCCCACGCTTGCAGTCTGGCCAAGCATTTATTAAGGTTGTGTCTATATTATTTAAAAGTATGTTTTCAATTATATGTTTTTGTTATAGTTACTTTGGCAAGGTATTCTTAAAAAGAAGGTGATTATGATTATTTGCGAAAAAAATGCGCCATAAAATCCACCTGTATATGTTTTAAGAAAGATCAAGACTTTTGTAATAATACATGGTAAAAGCATTTTGTATATTATTTGGTATATTATAGCAAATGTCATTAAAAGAAGAAATACTTTATTTCGCATTCTATACGTCTTATTTCACAATAAATATGAAACCATTATGTTAATACATGTAATTTTAGCTTACGAGGTCTCAAAATAGCTTGACTTGATCAGCGGAACAATCACGAACTTCGGTCAAAGGTATTGCAATGGTTGAAAGTCCTGAGGTATAAAATGGATATATGTTATTACATTAATTCTACGTTGTCACCCATCCGTCAGCCGGTCTATTTATCCAAGACCCTAGCTCACAAACAGAATGTTAGTCGATTGAATTGTACCAGATTGACAGACATCGATCTCGGTAAATAACAAAATAATTAAAAAGTTGATAAACAAAATTAATAAAAAATAAAGCAATACAATGCCAGTGCACTTTACTAGCAAACGCCTCGACTTCATATCTCCTTGTAATGACACTAGTACATCGTCTAATATAACATGTTCATTGAATTTACAATGAAATCATACATTGAACTCTAAAATTGTTTGATAAAGGTTGATGTTCAATAACGCCATAATATATGTGTTAACATCAAACTGCTACATTTTGTTCACAACATATTCCTTTTTATTACATACTATTTAAAACATATCTCCTTTCATATCCGTAATACGGAACATCCGGTGCGCAAGTCGACTCGCACTTGTCCAATTTTTTATGCAAAAGCTTTACATCGAACTGCTACTGTTATCAGTCTCGGAATTTCAAAATGGCGCGTGGGATTCAAGTTATACATCAAATTTGCCTCGAAATTGATACTTTACGATGATGCTGTACAAAAATTTACAAATTGGTCCCGATCACGAGTGCCTGTAGAACTTCATGCTGCAAGTGGTGTTTTTTGACCAAGTTGCATTACTTTTCCTGTAATATGGACGTATACAACAATTGAATATTGCATTCGAACATTTCATAAAAGATGATATATGCCATTATCTTTTATCCAATGTTAGAATTATGTATTTGAGATGGACATTAAATTTATTATTCACTTTATTTATATTAACAAAAACGATTCTCAAATAAAACACATTGTGGCTGATGCTACAGCAAAATTAATCGATTACCCCACGACAACATTCGTATAATGACGAAATATATTAAACAGGTGAGGTGTGAACAATGTCGCACACGGTCAATTTTCTTCTAGCATTATCAACAGCGTCGGACTGTTATAGATCTACCAATAGCTGCATCTTCTAGAGTAACGAGAAATTCCTCTGAGAGTTAATTTTTCCACCTGGTCTTGGAAAAAAAATGAATCTGTTTTAAAATTGATCCAGAATTGTGTTTAATACTGTCCCAAACACATTAAATGCAAATAAGTTCATCCGTCACACTGACAGATTTCACGATTATGAAATCATACAGATATACATTTTTCAAAACCGATGAAATATTATTTAAAAGGTAACTTGCACTGAAACCTGTATAATTGGGATTTGAAGGGACTTATATTTTACCACTTATAGAGGATTTTAATTTATCCAGTTTCCCAAATAGGCAGGTTAACATAACAGTTGTGTCATTTATAGAGGAAACCCGATAGAAACGTACCATTTTTTATATACATATAGAGGTGGAAATGTTAATGAAAAAAAAAGAAACTCGTGTTCTATATGATATGTAAATAAATATATTGCTTTGCACTAGAATGTTAGTTTCAATTTTAATTATAAAAAAATTAAAAAATATGACGTTAAAAAACTAGTCATATCGGTTCGTGTTAGAGTGTTACATAATTCTATAAACAGTAAACTTTGTTAATTTTAACTCCGAGCAGAGTTCGTCACGCGACTTTCCACGATCATAATCTAATAATCAGAAATTACATCAGCTTAAGTCAGCGACAAAATAAAAGTTTTCACGACAAAAATGATTTGGCTACTTATCTGGCGACTTTTGGAATACAAATCGAAACAGCTCTAGGTAATGGATACATTTGTCGCCTACCTATAAAAGAAGAATGAAATTTGAAATTTTCAAGTATGGGTGCGCTCGTAATAGAATGTTAAAAACTATTAACGCATTGAGCCTGCTGGGAGATTAATTGAAAGAAATAGATTGTGCCTCTTTTGAAATACCATCGGACAAAAGTTATTCTTTTTACAACAAAAACTCGATGTTCAATCCTCTACTTCAACTGCGGCTGTATCAGATGAACGCGAGGACGAGGAACCATTTGGTTTATTGAGTGACTACGATGAATAACTTACATATATTTTTTTAATCTGATTTGAATTCCAGTTATCTTTTATTAAAAATGCAGTTGCATGTTTGCAGTATATTTGGCAATTGTGATGTAAGCAATAATTTATATGATTATGTCGATGGTGATAATACGCTTAATTTAACGATAGCGACTTTATATGTAGGTTGTTGATGACGATGCGTTATTTAATTATAAATATAATTTATTAATTTTCTTGCACATGTCTACCCCTCCACCCTCTTTACAGATCGCCCATGGCTTCTTGTACTCCTCCCAGAACGAAATCCTGAATCCGCCACTGATAGAAACAGATTTAGTGACTTTCTGGCGACTTTTGATATTGAACCGAGCGACTCGGAATTTTTGGAATTGGCAACACTGCCAACAATAACTAATTTATCAGCAGCTGTTAAAGAATTATACTTTTATTTCGGAATTTTATGGACTTTTATTCATTCGTTAATCGTACAAACTCTTAGATAGTACTCACAGACAAAGCAATCATGAAAGGGATGAGACTGTAAACAAACGTGTCATAACTTCTCAAAACCTGATTGTCTCGCTTATACGGTCCAGTAAGCTCCAAAATCCCAATTATGGAGGTCAACATCGTAAAGATCTAAGAAATCAAGTGGCAGTTACACAGATTTCACAATTATCAATAACAGAAGTATTTCAATGCAAAAGTATCGGGATCTCAATGTAATTATCAACAACAGGGTCTCTTCCATATACAGGGTCCGCTTTTTCAGGTTTCACGTACTATATATATATATATAGACCATCTGTTCGAGGATAGCGACTCTCTAATCAATAAATTTTCTAGAAGAAAAATATAATATGTAATTGCGCAACACTATACATTTGTAATAGATTTTTTCAAAAAAGTGACATCTGTTATGAAACAGTAAAAACAGAAATTGGCGCTAAAGAACAAATGGGTCCAAAGTCCAAAAATATATTTTAATTATAGCGAATGAAGACTATGACATCCGCTGGACAGCCATGTTTAATATAATTTAACCACATACATGTACAAACTTTAAGCACTTTTACTATCATTGTCATTCCATTGTTTTATAATCAACGCAAAGTAATAAACGCGGCTGAAAATAAACATGTTGATGTTCCGGGTTTACGTAACATTTTTTTTTCATAATTTTTAATACAAATTCGAAGGTTACAATGACTTGCAAACGAAAATCCAATATTGTAATATTCTTTCCATTTTTACGTAACCTATTTCTGTCGCTAAACTGCATTTTAGGATCCACTTACTTGATCTTTAACTTGAATACGATGAGGTTCAAGGCCTTCACAGTAAGCTGATGGATTTGGTATGTAAAAGCTTAGATGGAGGGAAGTTTTTGTGCTTCTTTTTTGTAATGTAATAACAGATACGTTCTCAGAATCACTTTTTCCAATATCTGTTAGATAAATTCTGATACATATTATTCTAGGGGAGTTTTCGTAGATTTTTTGACGAAATTCAAAGACTGATGCGATTCAAAATAAAAATACTTTTGAAAAAGTGAACTGTATAAGTCTTTCTCGAGAAATTAATTCATTCCAAGTATACTATTCAAATCGGTTCAGTGTAGCCAAGAGACTGTGCTCTGACACTATCCCGTAGCACTAAAAATACCGTTAATGATAGCGGAAATCCATTATCCCACTGTTGAAAATATTTTCTAATTCTTCCCCGTATTGATTAACAGCCAATGAGATAATAAAATAGGGATTATAATATAATAGGTATAATGAGAAAAACTGTGTGAGGTAAATCATTTTCAATGGAATGAAAACCAGCTAATTTAATTGCATGTCAATTCACTTTTGGCACCGAATCGTCAGATGACCTTTTTGTAGTAACACAGATCCTACGGTTTTCTGTCTATGGTATCTACAATAGACTTACTACACCTTCATGTTACAATTTATATTATCGATAACCTAAAGTGTCTCATAAGGTGAGCTTGCATAGCGAAAATTACATTTCATGTGTGTACGTATTTGTAAAGCAAAATGGATCGGAAAAAACGTAGAAAAAGAAAGAATTTATAGTGTTGGCATAGAAGTTAGCAGGGACTTTAAAATAGAAATTTATAGCTGAATCAATCATTACGAATCATCGAGTCTACGGTGCTTAGATAATTATTGAAGGGACCCTTCCGTCCTATATTTGAAAGTCTGAAGACGGTCCTTGTAAATGACAAATGGTTAACGTTATTTTTCATGAAAATTTACAATATATTTACTAAAATGATACAATATAAAACTACTGTATAAATGTTCAGTATTGTATAGGAAAGGAAAAATTTAAAAAACCCTTAACCCGAGGGGCCCTACATGACACAAAGATATAATAATAGCGAATTGAAATCTAATATGTAAGGATTTTTCCCAATCATACCGTAATCAGTTAGCCTTTTGGCTTCGCTGTGCCCTGGATGTTGCGTAGTGAAATTCCAGTGTTTTTGTAAAAGTTAGTCTTGAAAGCTTAAATCTTTGATCGTCAACTTAACAGAAAACTGGATTAATTTACCGATATTAAAATTGTGATCCCTAAGTCAAACTTCGTTAGGAGAATGTTCATATGAAATATTTTTACATGCATTTTTGCAGAACCTATACAAACTAAAATAAAAATATCAATAGTAACGGGCAGAAAAAATTGGAGCCCATCACGAGACGCCCGGAAATGTGATTGAAATTTATGATTATAAATAAGTATGGAATAAAAACTTGGACTTTTCTTCATAAAATAAATTTATATTTAGTATCATAATAATATGTACAGAATATAAATACAAGACACAAGAAAAAGCAACGTAGTATACTCCACGCACACGCTAGGGTGTATAGAGAGATGGCGGACAGGGAATATGACGGCATAAGAGATCGTCATGCCGTTTGTCGTCACGTCATACGAGTCAGCCTCACCCGTAAGGCAGACTCGTTCCATACGGAAATACGCTGTACTTGCAGGCCATTGTGACTATCAGATTAAAAAAGGGCTCAATAATAATGAACTGCAGCATCATGGTGTAATTCTTGAGAACCGCATCCAATCATAAGCCTGGCAGGGAAAATACCAAAGCCAGACCTCCACCGGCTCGTTGTTCGTTTCCTACCTTCACATTAGGTGATTTGATCCACAACGCCGGTGATAAATCGTACAATGGCTGGTAGACAACTCATTGCCCTCAACCGTGCAGACCTTGGGATCGGTGCTCGATAAAAAATCCCCGCTATAAATACAATTTCTGTGTGTAAATTATTACAACATTGATTCGCAATATGCCCGACTCATTGCAATGACTACGATACGTCCGGTTTGAGTCTGTCAGCGCGAGTCCGGGTCGTATCTTAATAATTGCGTCTGCGTCATTTTGTAACTTAATTAAGTTGTCGTCACTTAATGTACTTTACGTCACAAATTCGTATAAGATCCATTAACGCGAGGAAAACAGATTCATCATTGACGTAAAACGGATTCATTGAAAATTGTATTTTCATAGGCTGTATCTAATAGCTCTTTCTTGTACCTACATAGTATATTTATATACAAAACGACTTTAGTTATATTCACCATGCGTGGACATATGGAATATGCACATATACAAATGTAATATACACAGTTTATTTTCACTATTTTTCTTAAACATTTTTTTCTTTTAATTTAAACGGGCAAACGAGTATGCAAAACCCCAGAGAGCATGTGATGACTGCCGTCCACAGACACTCACAATTCTAGAGGAGTTACCAACCCGTTACCGGCCTGCTAGGAAGGAATGGGATACCTGCCTGATAAGAGAATGAGTAAGCTGCCAGAACTCTCACTTACTGGAAGAAATGCAACAACAAAAGCCATTACTTCACGTCTGTATTTTGTGAGAGTGTGCTATCTCATCGGTAGAGCTGGCCCATTTTCGTGCCATAGCCGAGTTGACCACAACGTGGTTGTACCAAATTATGGCTCTACACGTGTCATAATTAAGCCTATTAGAGTACAAACTTTTTCTTCCACAACACCAACAATATGTAATCGGACCCAAGACTCCGACACCACTACTCGAATTCGATGCAATTCTCCCAGAAAATCGCATACTCCCATCTTTTCTTTGGTCTTCTCCCAGATTACCATATTTCCACATTTATGCTCGTTGCATTTGTAGAGCGATAGCGATTCAGTGATTAAAGGCGGTCACCTTTGCCTTTGAACCGGGAGGTACTGGATTCGACTTCACGACGGGCAAAACGATCAGTTACTTTTGAACCTAAAGCAAAAAGAAAACACGTTCAGTGCCCCAGAGTACACGTTGAGTCGTAGACCTAGAAGCTTGTCATCACAATGGTGACTAACGGTCGTTAGCGACCCTCGACCTGCACTAAGCCAGCGTGGTGCACTCAATATTAAATATTAACTAAACACTGCTAATATTAAACAATATTAAACACTTCTGATATTAAATAGAAAAAATGTGATAGTGCACACCTGGGCAGTAAGGTGATCAAAAAGCCTGATTCGATGACAACTTTTGATTGATACAATGAATTTCGTGCCTTCTCATTCGCAATTCGTTTATCACACCAACTTTCGAACTTCCTCTGGCATTACATACTCATTCCTCGCTTGAGGCATTGCATCATTTTGCTTATTAATTCTCGACATTATCATCTCGGCTGAGTGTTGACGCTTTTTGTGGGAAAGCTCAGGCTAACTGAGCTGCAAAACGGTAGATAGCTTATCGCCCTAGAGTACATCTACTATAAATATGTATGTACAAATATGCGTTGAGATGGATTGATATCGTTGAAGGGCACAATTTTAAAATGACATTTTGCATCGACGCCAGATATGTCAATCTGGCACAAGATAAAGCGAATGCAATAGATGAAAATACCAAGCTATGAAAAAAAAATTGGAACACGCCACGATACAATACACCGTTAATTTTTTTTCAGTATATCGCCGGCGCCACCGCAGTATAGAACGATCTATGTAGAAGATTAACATTAGCTAACGAAATTGTTATGCGATCTAGAATACAAAAATTCGACATAGATGACAGCAAGACAAAGATTGATTTCTAGATTTTACCATTTAATTTCGACTACATCCTTCTGTAACTAATAGTATGGGTAATCTGTCATCACGTCAGCCATCGCATGTTACTCCGTCGCTTTACATTCCAAGGCCAAGTTCAACTTATTACTGAAGCAATAGACCAAGATCTTTAGAACCTCTTCCACTATCTTCTTTTGAACTGACTTTTAACAGAAAGTCACTTTTAAAATAAAATTTGCGTTCCGCGTCCTCCTTTTAACGGGTTTTAGTCAGAACAACCGTTGAAAAGAGGATATGGAACGCAAATTTAATTAAAAGATTAAGGCTCTCAACGTAGTAGCAAACAGATGAAAATTTATAAAACTAAAAATTTCGTCACGTTAGGGAAAATTGCTACAGTAATGAATCACAATCACACAGGATGTCCGCGCTACAGCGGTCTCAACGAGTAAAGTTATCATGCATAAAATTTAATAGAAAATTCGAACCGATTGTAAAATTGAAGAGTTTCCTTTAAAATATTTATTATTAATTTCACTATTGTTATATGTATTTCAGTAAATACAAACTACATTATTGACCTTAATTATAACAACAAGGTTCATATATAGAATAGATCCATATTTGAATACCCGTTATTGCCAGTCAATAATAAATTTCAATAAACCAGAAAGTGAACGATGAACGTGTGTGACCATGACACAAAGAAAAATTCATCAATATGAATGGTGCATTAATATTATATATCAAATAGAGAAGTGACACATACGGCTTCTAATCGCAGCTGCACGCCGAAAAGGTCAGGGCACACCCCGTGACTCTTGTTACACAAAACAAATAAACCTTCGTTCACAATGAACTCATTTTTTTATATACATTTTATTCTTTTATTTATAAATAGTTTAGAACTATATATTTTTAAACTTTATGAGCTTTCTTAGCTGTGCAAATTAATTTGAATCCATCAACTTGTTATTAATGTCGACAAACAAAACGGGCCGTCAATATTAACGACTACTAAGACGTGCATAAACAAACCGTTATATTTTTTGTTTGATTTTTATCACGCCACCGCCGAGTAAAGTGATAAAAATCAGATTCTGTCCTCTGACAATTTTTTTATTTGAGTTCGAAGCAATAGGATCTTCAGTTACCCACGCTGGCCGTGGATTGCCACACATCATTCTCGTCATGTACAATAGTTACATGATCAGATCTAAACTAAAGGATTTAAACACAGTTTAAATCCTTCAGTTTAGAAATATAAAGTATGACCGATGCTCTTCGTCGAAATCGGGCCGAATCACTTATAGGACGGGCCGGATCCATATAATGACTTCTACAACGATAAAGATTTACTATTATACTAGTCAAAACGTTAACTTGCGAAATCTCTGTCCGTCTGTTCTTTGTGTGCGCACCACACGCATTACTATAGACGGATTTCTATGAAATTAATCGTTCTGATAATTTTGTTTTAGAATTATATTTAGAATGTCTTCTATCTCTTTTTTTTCTAGAAAAATATAAGGGTTCCCTGGGCATAACTGAATATGTATGTGCATCCTACACACGTCGCCATATATGACTCATCATTTTTGCATTATTGAACATTCAATAAAACATAAATTAAAGAATAAGTAACATCGGAACCGATTTCGTATATTGATTAAATGTATTAATTTTACGAGTTAATTCTATTCCACATAAATTAAAAATCTATATATCTAAGCTACCTGTTCCGACGCAGTGTGATTCATTCATGTGGAATTTGGTATTTAGTAAATTGTGGATAACGCTGTAATATCAAAAATCTAACTTATACAATTTAGTAATTTACATACTTTGGTTTTTCTGAGCTGTAAAAAATAAAACTTATCAATGACGCCATATCTCTATTCCTGATGGCTAAGCAAACAGGAATTCAACAACGTAAATTCTGTAAAAGAATGTCAGAGCACTGCAAAGAAAAAATTGAAAAAACTGTCCATAGTTATCGATAATGATAAATATGAAAATAATAAATAACGTCAGCAATTTGACAAGAACCTAATTGAGTATTTGAATATGTCCCTAAATTTTATCTTCTTGGCGTAATATGCTATGGATATTAACATCACTAATTTTATTTCCGTAAATTTTATTATCAAGTGCCATATGTACGTGCGTCGTTTTTATATCGATACTTGTACATCCCTTGGTATTTGTTTTAGTTTTGTTAATAAAGTCAAGTATGCTTAATTGAGAAAACGTTTAAATTAATAATATTTTAATTCTAATGCAATAGCTTGTGCATATATTTGAGATTACTTACTATTTATTTACAAAATAGTTCAATAATAAAGTAATACATTATTGATACAATCGATTCCATTTATTAAAATAAAAATATTTTTTCTCAATGTACTTCCAACCTAATCCATAAAACGGACAAATTCTACATATTTATTAATATAATATTCATAAGCGTTCGATGGCCATTGCCGCGTCATATACATTCTGCCTCGCTTGCGGTTGCGCCATTAACGGCCATTCTAGCAAAAATTATGTGCACACAGACGCGTCCAGCGCCAACGGAGCGCATTAAGCGGTTCCGGTTCGCGCGAGCGCCCGCGTCCCGCCGTCTGGCAGCGGCAGTCGCATGCGCATGTGTTTTGACGTTTGCCGCCAAAACTCGTATCGTTTGGATTTCGTCGTGTGAACTGATTCAGTGTGCGATTGTTTAAAGAAGAGGAGAATCTTTTGAGCATACAATTGGTAAATGTTACATTTTGTTTTATTTGTCGATGTACACAAAATATACATAATACCGTCGATCAAATACTCCGCTTGAAATTATCACTGAGTCACGAGAAAAACCTTTCAAAGAATTCACGCACAGCATGTCGTTATCGCTTCTAACAAATTGACATGACATTTCTCACTTTATTTATCTACTTTAATTTCTTTTAAGTCTGTACTTTCCTCACCGTTCTCATGAACATAACATAACGTACTTACAGTACATGCAGCGTGTCAATGATAAAAATCTGACTAGACCATCGGGTTGGTAACAGAGAACAGCCTTTTTTTTAAGTCAACGCGCAGTAGTTATCGACCGTGAACATCGAATCACCTTTAAGGCAGTTACGCCGCGTCCGACCCGGATGAAAACAACCGTTATCGCGAGAACGAAACCGGCAAACATCCAGCGTCGGCGGGAATGCGAGCAAAAACTCCCACATCCGCAATATGTCGGGGGACGGCGCGAAATGCCCGGATAAGTCCCGTCCGCGATCAACGCCGGGTCACGTTTGCCCGTTTAAGCGGCTGCAATTAAATCAAACCAAGATACGATAATTGTACTCGACCTCTACGAGGGGATCCTTCATGGTCGCGATACAACTCTTAAGAGTAGGTTGCGTATGAAAAAAAAAACATTTCGATCGATCTATTGCGTAAAGGCATGTTAAAATTTTTTTAATAGTTCAGTATCTCTTGTGTCACATTCGCTTTGTTCTATGCCGTATTAAAATGTGAAGTATGCATACAAAATGTCATTTCAAAGCAGTGCCTTCGACGATGTTTCCTTTGTCCAAGCTCAACGCAACTTTATGTATTTACGCTGTTAGACGACAAGCTATCTACTCTTTTGTACTAATGTGCGCGTTTTCATTATCATGAACCGACTACTCTATACATGACGTTATAATTGATACATAATTCATTAAATTTTGTTATATAGTAATAACAATATAAACTCACGCGTATTTCCCTACAATTTGATATATTGTAAGGAAATTAGACATTATCAGGATAAATCCTTTTCTGAGAATTATTACAATAAATTAAAGTAGATAACTCATTGATACTAAACTTTAATAATACCTAAAAGTAATTAACTTTAATTTAAGATAAGCATGTTTACATTTTGTTTGTAACACATTGATATAATAATTTATAGAAAAGAATAGAGACAAAAATATAATGAGCTATTTTTAACACGTTTTTCACCTAATAGCTCGCTCGACGTTAGATGCCATTGAAGCAGTGATTACCTTATAAAATTTTGTAAGTTGAGAAGAAAAGACAGGAAGGCAACCTCGTCCCCGAAGGAGCACCGTGTGTCATAAACAACAGCTTAAGAGCTCCAGACAAACATATGAAATACCCTCAAAAAGATCGAATAGATATCAAGCTTCTATATGCTAGTGAAAATAGGGTGTGGCAGCGGAATAACAAGTAGAAGGAAACGCAGATTAATACACAGGAGAAATAATCGCAGTATGTGTGAAGTGTACGTAGAATGTGTAGATAAATTGAGGAATAGAGATGTGGAGAATAGTGTGGTTTGTAAAAAAAAAAAACATAAAAGTAAGTAAAGATATATTGTGAAAATTTGACCATCAGAAACGAATGTAATAGACTAACGAAAAAAATCTACACAGTGAATGAAAGCAACAGAAAGATTAACAAATGACGCCTTAGAAAGTCATATACGGACCTAATTGATGGCATATTAAATAAGGGCCGAATTTCGAGCTCTCAAAACTGTTGAGCCTGCACAGAGCAATTGACGGTTGTCAACGAAGCAATAGAGATATGTGAAGATCGTACCGTGCGATAATATATAGTCTTTACCCAACTTTCTGAGAAAAAAGTGTGAGCTCACAAATAAGAAAAACAACCTTTATACTAATGTACCTTGCGACTAATCTTTATACTAAATTACATTACTTTAAACAAACGGTGCAATGTACGAATCGTTTACAATTGCTAAATCATCCCTTGCACTTCACACGTACTTCGGTAGATGTGATTAATGAGACCCTAATTATTTTAACTAATGGGATAATGTTACGAGGGCCAGGTTCGAATAGGTCTTATATGCGATTCACTGGCAGTTTTTTAAACAGCTTGTAAGTCGAAGATTATCGTATGTGTTTAGGAATCAACATCAGTCACTTCCCATTGAAATTGGTCGGTAGATTTGCCACAATTTAAGATTCATTCGAAATTTCACGTCAAGCAATGAAGGAATTAGAGGAAAAGGATGATTGCGTAATCCAGTACTGGAAGTAAGTACCGAGATGAGTATTCTAACCTGAACTTCCACGTTGGAGTACCACTCGATGATGGGTGACATGAACGGCCATGGATACATTTAACGTGCTTGATCATACTCATAATCTCATCGAAAAGCACACCAAGGCATTTGGCCACGCTGTATTATTGCATCTCCTTATTCCTAACTTTTATTTAGACGTATATTTATGTGGTGTTATTTTTGGGACACGTTTGTATTAATAATATGATAAATGATGTATTTTGTATTATCTATGTTTTACCGGAGACTCCTTTCGTCGTAATATTTAAGTACGGTGTTAAACGTACATTTCTCTGTTAAGGATGTCAAACATCTTCCACCTCTATAGTCACTACTGACTTCTAAAGTCTATTAATGCGATCCTTCCAATTCAAATACTTCAGTTTTTGTTTACTTCGATATCTTGGGTATAGAAATCGAAAATAATTGGCCCGAGAATATGACCTTGTAACCAAACCTCATGCGATAGCTTCATATCACAAACGTTGTTATGAGAAAGCGTCTTTGAATCTCCTGAACATTTAAGTAGTTTTAGGTTTAGGCTTTCCTTTCAGGGACTGATTCCAGTCCCCTGCAACTCACAGACAAGTGTTTAATGATAGAGATACATTCTTTTGCTTCTTGGAGAACTTTGCTTAGTTCAATGCTAATTATAGCCCAGTTCATATGTTCGAGAAAAGTAATGGACTAATATGATGGTACCACATTGTGATTTCTCTCTTATTTGGAAAGAAAAATATTCTAGCATATTATTACGCATTTTACATAAATAGCCGGTTGTCAGCACGTCAAACGATCATATATATAACATGTTTTGAACGACATCACTAACTACGGCTTCTAGAGTATATGCTTTTCTTTTATCGTAGCCCGAAAGCTCACAGTCAACGAAAATATAGCCTTTTAGTATGTTCGATTTTAATATTTTTCGTGTTTGGAAACAAAGTCCGCTAGTTATTACAGTCTGTTATAGTTCATGACATGGGTATTCGAAAAAATACACGCTCTTAGCATGTAGTTAACAATGTATTGGTCTAAGTTACAGTTTAAGACCAGGAAGATTTTTGAACGCCCTTCTAAGGGATTTTTGAATCCGCCACATCTTGCAAACGCTTAATGCTATTAAGTTCACTTGCTCGTCTCTCATCTCGACATCCCTTCAGCACTTTTCATAACGTTTTGAGAACCACTTTGTACATAATTCTGTCGAATCCCTAGTTTAGTAGTAGTACACGCGGCATACGTTTCCGTCGTTTGTATTCGCGAAGCATCGTAAACACGAATTTGAACTAACAGATGAACGCGGATATTTGGTTAGCGGGTATAAACGACGAAAATTTAAACCGTGTTGAAAATTTAAAAATCATTAGCGAACCGCTCAACCCAGAAGGGCTTAAGGGTTTTAATTCGGGCTGTCAACTGAACTAGTAACTTCGAAAACTTATGGTCACGTCCAATACTCCATTTCTGGCGTTGTAGAATGATTTTTGTTAGGTATCCTAAAATTATATACAACTTTCTAACACAATCTGACGATGAAATTGCTTCCGACTTATTATACCTATTAGGTACTAGTTTGTCTGAGATTAGGATGATTTGCTTATATTTTGAATATTATATTCGTTGACTAATTATGTAAGGTTACTTGATATGATGACTAAAAGTCAAATTAAAATTATAATCGGTTAAAATAACAACGAACTATAAGCCATCAAGAATTCCAGGCCATTTCTTTCTTGCAAAACGGAGTTTAACGTTATTCTATATGGCTCTAGTAAACACTGACGTCACTGGGCACTAGTGCCTTCTACGTTTAATTAGTGATTTAATAGAAAACTTCATAAAATGTACGCGCTTATGTACTTTTTTATTACATATTTAAGAGACATGAAAACGATAACGACAATTTTTACAAGAAAAAACCCGAGAACTAGATTGATTTCATTAATGATTTTCAAACTGTTGTCAGTTAGTTCAATTACAAAAATCAATAGGGATCATCCTTAGGATAAATGGAAACTTATTTAATACAATTTATTTTAATCTATTGCTTACTTTTCTCTAACACATTGAAGTCTCGCCGACGCGCAGACCGACGCACGGTGTCCATATAATTTCCCGACTACATTTTTTGTTATATACTCTAAAGTTAATCAATTAGAAAATGAATTAACCTTATAATTTAATGTCCTCAGTCAATTTAACGCATAGCTTAGGGTATTACAACGAGTTTATGTAACGAAATTGAGGTATGGCCACATGTCGAGATTAGAGCACTTTCACACGCTGCGCTTTGTGAGTCGTGCAAAATGGTGAAATACCCTATTAGGGAGCGTACATTCATGGTCTCGGCCATACACGCACACACATACACACATGCATGCACCCTCAAGGGCGGATCAGCCTTCGAGTCAGGATGGTCACACACAGCGCCAGCCTAGCGGTAGAGCGAGTGGAACGGTTGCTCTAGGCGCCATGTAACTAGGGGCGCTAAAAAATCAAATGTAAAAAATAATTTTCAGCAAAAAAATAAATTTTGATGTTGCTTTCGGAAAGACAGAACAGTGTTGCGATAATTAAAAGTTACTTAATTTAATTTAAGCTTAAATTGTATTGAAGTTTACAATAAAAAGTTATTTTGAAAAATTTCCAATTATTCACTTATCATGAAATCAAATTAAAATTTCTGAAAAATTAGAACACTGACTCGAGGGCGCTGAAAAACAATCTCGCTCCACCCGATCAAAGCTGGGGTGGCGCTGGTCACACATACGAGGTTTAGTCAGGACTGGTTCTGATTCTGTTGCAATTGTAAGACAAAGACCCAGCCTGGGGATCACGACTCCTATGACACCTCCTGAATCCGCCACAGCACTCGCCTTGTACCTAAAGCGCTTGCTTTGTTTTCTAATCGCGTCATTTTGCCTCCCTGAAAGGTGAATGTTGCAAATTTATGGTTGTGCCATAGATGAAGATTTACTATCACTTTGTGGGAACTCGATCGAATAGAAGCTTTAAATTCAGTGTACACCATATCTATGTAGAGAAGACGTTACAGTAAATTTATACAATATATAAAATTTTATTAGAGGACGACTATTTTTTATTATTTTCTACACAATAAAAAAAAATAATTTAACGAAAACTGAGCACTTGTCTAGAAATAAATAACTTGTAGGTCACAATCATTTCTTTAAATTAAAAAGGAAACATTCGTTTATTTAAAATATTAAATCTCCGAAAATTCTTCATCGATTGCTTTGAAATCGTGTTAGACATGTTCAACGTTACATTCGAATAGGCGCGTGTTTATATACCTACTAGCATTTGTCCGCGACTTTGTCTGCGTTTTTGTACTGATGAATTTAACCACTACTTGCGTGATCGAAATCGACATCAGGGGCAGTACATGAATCAGAATAATCGACAGCGGGATCGAGGTCGGAATGGATAACGATATCGATAACCGATAACAGCGAAAAATGAGGGAATACATTCTATGTCTATGCGGGCGAAGCCGCGGGCAGACACTATTTTGTAGAAAATAAAAAATTTATTGCGTAAACTAATCTAAAAATATTATACAGGGGTTATTTACGTTTTAAGAACATTACGTTTTCTTGTTTTTTTTTTAAATTATAAATCTGAAAACAATCTACTTGGGATATCACACCCTGGATAATTGTCACAATATAATAATTATAATGTCTTCGTTATTACACAGCGTATTAATATGCTTTGATTTGTTGTTAGCATTTCTTCTTCTGTTAACCGTTTGTACGTAATCCAAACGAACGTCATATATTTGAACTAATATGTAAGGGCTGTGAGCGATACATAAACAATTCACATTAACATGTCAACATTGCAATTAATTTTAACGTCCGTAAAAAACAATTAAACATGTTCAATTGAGACGCCGGCACCGTGGGCCGAATACAGTCTGAAGTGCGCAGACGAGCATGAAGCGGCTCAATTCGCGCAGCGTCAGTACAATAGAAGTCGACGCTTTTACGAGCCAGGCTTACCCCGGAGGCGTGTTTCCCGCGAGGCGCTCGGGAATCCCGACCGCAGGAGTCGATTCGGTTCCATCATCGCCACCTTTTTTTTTACTGGTTTTGTACATGCCACAGAGCTATCTCTCGTTTCGGCTGAACGCCGTCTCTTCCTTTTTTTTTTTTTTATCGTCGCTACACCCATAGACGCAGGAACTGTAGATAGAACGTATCCTGCATACCGCTATACATTTTCTAGAAACAGCATCCGTAAAACGCGCGTGAAATTAAGACCCTTCAAAGAAGAATGCAAATTTAACACGCTTATGCTAAATCGTGATTATTAACGTTGTAATTCATTTAAAAGCTTATTTAAGAGAATCAGAAACATAAATAGCACATCTTTATTGTTCATTTATGATAATTAAATTGATATAAATACAATATGTATGTAGAGTTATAGCGACAAAGGCAACAATAGTTCAGTTTGTTTTGAATTTTTTTTTTCAAATATATTGACACCGCTGTGTTATGATTGAAAATACCAACAAGAGGTAAATTTCAAGTTTTCTATTATTGCTTGTTTATGCTTTTTTGAATTTACACTATAAAGAAAACTTTTCAAATCTATTTTTGATTTATTTAGTCTTTTGATGTTACCATTTTCTTTTTACGTTAAAAATTAAAATCTAAAGTATACTTTTTTTGTGAGTTTGGATCTTTTTAATGTTCCGTACCACAAAAAGAAAAAAAACTCACTTCACTATTTTGACTGTCTGTCGAAATCTTTTTTTTCTCAGGAATGCACGGGCGTATGAAGTTGAAATTAATATACCAAATAATTAGGTCTGCGCTCCCTTATATCTGTAAAAAAAATAAGTTTCTGAGTCAATTTTGACTTTCACGACTAAATAAAAACCTTTAGGGCCCTTTTCCATTGATCTAGAATTGTAAAATTAGGCAATAAACAAAAGCATAAATAAAAGAAAAACTCCGAAAACCGTAAATCTGTAGTTTAAGAAATTTTTTTCGCCAATACATCGCAAACAACACTTACAGTTGGTATATGGACCGCGACGTAGACCGATCTATGGGAGAACATTTTTTAAGTTCCCGTTATGAAAATTATAGGTTGCCAAAAAATTTGATACATATTTAAAAACCTATTGAAAAAAAAAAGCTAATTGTGTTTGTACGGAAGCCTTAGGATGCGAATGCTATTTGCACTTCTGCAGTGTTTTTGATAATTAACATAGTTTATTATAATGTATGCAGTTTTATATACATTATAATGTATAAACCGACCGACATCGGTTTTTCTCGTACACTAGTGAAAATTTCTTGCAAGTCATTGGCATATTTAGAATCATGTCATGAACGTCTACAACTTTTTTTTTTTACTAGCAAATATAAAATATTGTCAATTCACTTTATTTTCTACTGGCTTCCCGTACGAGGCTTCGCCCGTGCGGAATTCGGTCTGTCCCATCGGTTTCTATCGCAGCTCAAACCTCTCAGTGATTCACCGGGCCACTCCCCCTCCGCCTCTAGTTTATCTTTCAATAAGTCGAGTGCTTAGTGATAGGTCAAGTGTAGAAAATATTTTTTTTTTCTGAAGGTTATTCGTTCGTATTGTAACGTCTCTATAGACCTTCGACGCTAGCAATTATTATTTGCCTTCTAGCTTTTCAGGCTAGATCTTTATACAAGGATAACTTTCTTTTTGACATCCGATTAAAATGATATAATACAATACCTGCATTCTGCTCCAAACCAAGCTCTATGTACTCGTGAAAACCGCATTAAAATACGTTCAGTAATTTCAGAGATGTGCACGAACAGACAAACGGGAAAAACGTAAAAATTGTTATATATATGTGTGAGTGTATCGGATCGCCGATACATTGATACAACGTTCCCCGAGGTTCGTCCGCCATGTTTTCACGGGAATTGTCCATTTTAGGTACACTCGTGGTAGCGGATACAAAATAATATCAACACAAGGTCGTTAGATTACTACTTTTATTAATTCTTAAAACGAATAACCAAAACACTGCACGCTAGCAATACACAAAACGGATTTAATAACAATGGGTTTGCACACGTATGCGGCGACTAGTTCGGCTGCCATAACACAAGTGACGTCAACCCACCGGCGACAGCAACCTCTCCAACCCCATTTAGTGTTGCTCGCTCTAAAGTTAGAATGTCCATTGTATACACACAAAAATAGTATTAAGTAATAATCGATTCATTAATCGAACTAATCACAAATTGATAAAATATTACCTTTCTTTTATCGTTCCCTCTTCATTTTTCATACGTACCTTCAATGTGCAGACACAACGAGTTCTGCTGTTCTATAATATGTATAGATAACATTGAGCAATATTTTATAAGATGGCTTCGTTAAATATTTATTCGGGAAAACAAAATAAAAGTTGTAGATACTTATTAAACTTTATAAATACCGGGGTACTAAACCAAATGAATGCGTTAAGAAACCTTTGCATATTTACACAGTAGAGGTTACTTGAAAGTCATAGTTTTCTGCTAAGATTGGGTGTGATCGAATGATGCCAATCCAGAAAATGAATGGAGAAGGACAGTTGGAACAGAAACCGTCTCAATGTTACAAATTACACAAATTTCGATGCTATTTTCGTTATCTCATCAAAGAACATCCCTATTCAAACGTTCTGCCCGATCAGTTCGGTAACTAAAGTAACTTGAACCTCTTACAATCAATTGTAGGGCCATCGTCAAATCACGCATCCAGAAAATCTTGAGCGGAGGACCAAGGCTGCCAAAGTAATCCCGAATACACAAGAATGTTGAATTGAAAGCGTTCCCCTAATTTAGTTCCACTACAGGACTTGACTTTGACCATTAGCACATATCATTATTGAATAATGATCAGCACGAATATCCTCATCACAACTATCGGGTCAAATTAGTTGTTGAGGATAGTGCAGCAAGTAATCTCTAATTCTCGAGCTGGTCAATTACGTGTCGGAAACTTCGCAAGTCTCCGAAGTTCATCTTTGTATTTTCTGCAGCGATCGGATTATCTCATGCGTTCCATTTCGTCGCATAAAAGAAACTACGATTGACATAACGTTACGTAGGCGAGGTCGCATAACACTCGCTTTTACAGCCTCGCAGCGACGTATACTCTAATCTAATCACGTTTTAATCACCGAACAGCCCGCTGATTCACCAAAGTATGTGCCTAATCTTAATCAAAATTAATCATTCATGTCTTAAGATATAAGGTTCGCGCAGAACATAAAAATTCCGGGCAGATAAATAAACGCTTACCGGAGAAATAACTATCCTAGAGAAGGCTAATTATAGAGAAGATATGAGCAAGCGATGGACAAACAATAACGTACGTAATGCAACAAACGACTCGGGGAAACCACGAAACAAACTCGAGATACTGTAGCCGCTTCTTGCGTAACATCGACTGTCCGATTACACAATGCACAAAATTTGTTAGTGTCATATTGAAACTTCCGTTTTGAAGTAAACATCCATTTCCATTTCAATCCCGATACGGGTTCCGCACGTCGACGAGCACTTTAATACGTTTCCGACGCAAAGGAAAACTATAAATGTTCACCTTCTATAACTCCACCGCATTGTTACTATTGTGGGGTAACCGGAGATTTATACACTCGACGCGCACCCACTCGAAACCATCCCCGCATACATGTTTCACGCACAATAACACGGTCGCCCGAAGCATAGAGAAAGTGACTGACATTTTTATCGAGATCACTTTTTTCCACACTCGGCCTCCTTCAACGGCGACAAAACATTCCTCTGCTTTCGAGATGTTCGTTATACATCACGGAGATATTGAAGTGGCCAAATAAATTGACCGAATGTGAGATGTCGATTTCCAATGAAGAAACAGAACAAAAGCATTAATGGATCAATAAGGAATACTTAAACCGATTACTATATGTTCTGGGCAGTCGAGCAAACACGTATTTCAAATTTCTAAACATTGCGATTGAGCGGTGCATTGATAAGATCAGTTGGACAGCGAGATCGGCCGATGTAAAAGATGAAGGAATTCGCTTAAAGGTATGTCTACACGAGCGACACTGCGGGCATATGTCAATCATAAAAAAACTGAGCAAGAGCATGTCGGGCCATACTGGATACAGGGTTACGTAGCCTTTAACACAAACAAATGCTCTACAGACGCAGCAACCACGCTGTTACAGTTTTTACATGTTCCCCGCAGATAATTAAATATAAGCACTTTGCTGCCTATAACTAGAGAAACAAGTAGGTATGTCGACTATTATTCTTAAACTCAAGAACGGTACATCCATACATAGGGACACAGTTTATGCAACTTTCGAGAACGATTATTTCCGAAATTATTCACGTAGTCAGAAAAATTTGGTTAAAGACCTTAGTGTTTTAAAAGAATTGTCAAAATATGTGCCACACGTTGACGACTGTGGAAAAATTTTTTTCAGTTTCTGTTACATGTGTGAAGTGCCTACCTTAGAAATATTTATTTTTGTTATTTAACTACTATACTAAGTAACGGATTATACGAGTCACCTATACCATAAATTTCATCAATATACATCTTGTAGTTTTTGAGTAAAATGCCTGTAACGTACGAATGGACGGACATGACGAAACTATAAGGATTCCGTTTTGACCATTTTGGCTCGGAAGCCTAAAAACAATCATTGCCACATTTTAATTTACGCCCAGCGAAGCGGGCGGGTAATCGATGATACTGTACGATGTCAAGGTTGAACTTAAACGTTTTAATGCCGAAACCTATACATCTTTTACGTGCCAACGCTCCGTGTGAATAACGCGATGTTCGACGTCAGCATTTTTTTTTATTCCACACCAAGTTCGGTACGCGTCGAGGGTCCGCGCAGGTGCTCGCGGTCGAGAGCCCGCAAGCGGAACTGCCGGGCGCTCGTACTGGCCGCCTCCGATTACCATAATCGGGCGGTCGTGATGATAATCGACGTAATAGATTACGAGGAACGCCGGCCCGACCTTTTACCCGCCGCCCGCGGACGCTGACGGTTCGTGTCTTCACCGCCGATGTCGATGGCGCACGCAGCGCGAATCGAAAACCGTTCAAGTGCGAGGCGGACTCTCTACGGTTCGGTATTCGGGCGATGCAAAAAAGCAGTGCGCGGTCAAAGCGGTACGATACTAGATAATACAGCATTGTTAGAATTGAGAAGCGTAGTGAAAGGGATACGGGTGCTACTATATCAACGCATTTTTAATTCTACTAATCGATCTTTTTAGAACTCTATGAAATATTTTCAGAATTAGCGGAAAATTTCTGTTTAAAATCCTTTAATAAGTCTACTAGTCGCTCGTGTTTTTAATGTTTGCCTAAAAGACTACTAGTAAATCTCGATAATTCAATATCAGGATGATGTTCAAAATCCCTGTCTAATGAGTTAAATAATCTTATGTTGAACTTAACTATTGATATAATAATTCAAAATCCACGCGCGTCTATAAAGAAACTGTGCTCTGTGACTGTGCAGTAAATAGTCTCTGCTTCGTCGGTACGTTGTTTCGTTGTTTATGATTTCGCAATACTTATGTCTGACAACTTATAAGGAATCATTTTTAAGTACATAAATCATAAAAACTCTTTTTCCTCAAACATCCTTTATTCCAAGCACTATGTTTTCTTTTCTGTAGTATCGATAAAAGCAATAAGACTCTTCAATCCATGAACACGATGATAAATATCTAGAGACAAAGCTGCATACCTGGTTATAGACAAGACAAAATATAAGTTTTGTATCAACGACTACTTTCATTTTTCAAATAATGATTTAAGGTTTGTAGGTTTAGAAATATTTGGAAAATCCAAAAGTGCACGACTCATAATGTTCATTCGTTTTTTGTTAATAACTATTAAACGACACAAATCAAGTTAACCATTTTCAATACCAATCTCCGGACAGTGGATCTAAAGCTATTAAAAAAAAAATGGATCAAATTAGTGAATTTTTACGCTCGCTATCGTGTCCGGAACGAAAAAAGTGTTGATTGACAGGAAATTTCTTTTGACTATTTTGATAGTTTTTCTAATTGTACTATGTTAAATCGATTTGAACCAGTGATAGAATTAATCTTCATTAAATTATCTATCAAATAGTGCACAGGTTAATAAAATTACATGAATTATTAATCGTGTTATTGATGAAAAAAGTTACGAAATTGAGGAAAAAAAATTATTCGTTCGTAGAGCACTTCTTAATGCTTCGCATTATGAGTCGTGCAATTGTAATGTTTTTTTTAATATATTAATTTCACAAACAATAATATAGCGAACAAGGCATTCTATAAATGGACAGAAAAAACGAAGAGTCCCAATCTAACAGAATGTAGACGAATCAGGATAAGTCAATCAGTAGGGAGATCACTTTCATTGTTTAAGACATTACTACCTATTTTAGGTTTGTATCATTTGAACCGTAGTCCGTACAAAAGTTACTAGGGAAGGCCCCATTATTCTGCGTACGAAACTCTTCTTCGCCTTCGTTTAGTTTAAAACACGACTAATGATATAATTTAATTGTGACGTAATCGAGGAGATTTGAATTTGAGGAGATCGTTGCATTTTAACAAAAATATTGTTGCAAAGGAATAGAACGTCAAACGCCGCTCAGTTAAGCGACCGTTCACGGTGCACCTTCCACGCTACGGGCACACTAATAGCGTGGTATCAAATTACATTACGCAGCATTATCACCGGTGTTCGGTTCTATTTGAATATTTCGTCAATTCTACACTACAAAAGAATGCTGGTTTTTTTTTTTTTTTGAATATATTATAACTGTATAATATGTTATCCGGGTTTATATTTTGATCGTCTCTCTATTTATGTTGAGATTGTAAAACTTGCATGCCCACTTGTGAAAATATTATATTTTGAGATCGTTTGCGTGATTTTCCAAAATATGGCGGTTCTTAGTGTAAGTCAGCATTTCTTTGCTGAAAGGTTCATAAAAAAAACATATTATGTATTCAAATCAGTCCAATACGCTGTTTAACTCTTGAACAATACTAACCATAGAGTTGAAACGTACATATAATATTGCCTAAATACATACATTGATTTTGAAACGAAAAGGAGACTGTCTATGATAAAAACGCACTACAATCAATATATAATATAAAGGCCACAAATCGCACCTTGTTTGGTCATAACTCTCATACTGATACGTTCACGTGATTGGGTGACAAAGAGAGAGAGAGAGAGAGAGAGAGAGAGAGAGAGAAGATAAAAAAATAAAAACAACCCGACTGTTATTAAAATCAATTCACGGCAATGGTCAGTCTTGATTATTTTGGCAAGTTTTCAATATTCTGAGGTTCAATCAATTAATATTTTATTTTAGAATAAACTTGAATTAAATTAAATCCCATTACATTGTTATACATATATGCATACAAAAAAATAATATAATAAATTTGTAAATAAAAACAATGCAAAGCTTCAAAATGGGAGATAGTTTTAAAAGAAAGTCTTAACGAGGATTTAATTGATTTTCCAAATGAATTATGGTTCCCTAAAAACACCCTACGGAAGTTAACTGGGCTCGTGCTTTATAGTGAATTGAAATTTTCTGCATGAAAATTGAATCACTTTCATGTGACCTCGTCCGTTTTGGATGTTTAGAAATTTCGCCCTTGTTTCAAATGTCAATTAAGTCTGCATAGAATAATAACAAAACATCGCTGTACTTTTGTTGCCTAATGTTATAATCGTACTTCTTACGGCCTTTTAAACCGCAAGCGAGTTTTTGTTGATTATCCTAACTTAGCCAAGCGGGACTCATCAGACTTTTTTACTCTAAGTAACTGAGATTAATGAAGTTCATTATCAAGTAAAATAAAAATAATCTAAAAATTTTACAGTTTATTAAAAAGAGGTTGACGAAGCAACGTTCATAAATAACGTCAATGTTAATAAAATGTTTATAGATAATATAATTACTACTTAACAAATGTATATAATACATAAACCTGTGAAGTGGCGCTAAAAGCAATAGTGATTTTCACACTCCTAGATGTTTCAAAGTACGAACCAAATTTCCGTACTATAATTTTCAGTAAAACTGTGTGAAAGTATTAATTTCAGTACTTTACCTGTATTAACTACATATTTCTTTTTTACTTTCTCGATCTTTTATGTTTTCGCAATTTTGAAACGTAAATAGAGTAATGAACTTTAAAGGTTTTACACACATCACTGTCACATGCAAAATGCAAAAGCCATACGACGCAATTGATCTCGTTTAAAGAATGAAGAATAATTAATGCAGCTCTTAAAAAAACACACTCGGCTCAATAATGAGTTTATTTATTTAAAAAGGCCTTCGCTGTTCTGAACTTTAAAGTATGTATAATAGTTTAACATCATAAATCAGATGCTATATGGAAAATAAAAATAAGACATTAATTCTTCAGAATAAAAAAGAGACGAGCCTGCACGAAATGCTAATTAATAACATTAAAACAAACAGGATATATGAGAGTCGTACCAAGCGGAGAGCTGTGATTTTTATTTACTCGTCTGAGAAACAGGCGTAAATATAACAAAATCGTGTTAATAGCCTGAAAAGATGTTGAAGCAAGGGTTTCTTGATTTTAAAATGATTTATAGTTTTTCGATGTCACACCACAAGTTACCACGACGATGGCACAAGGCGCTGTGGCGCGAAAGTGGCCACAATGAATAATAATGTGTATATTGTCAGTTTCCAAACTATAACGGTTTTTTATCAATCACACGATTTTTGTATTTGCAAGAAAACGATTCGACCAGTTTTTTGCTTTACAAGTAATGAATAGACCAGACACACAACTTTCATCTACTCCGCGAAAACTTAACTGTATCCGCTTTAAGGTGCTCAATGCTCTACATATTTCATAAATGTTTATTTAACCTCCCTGTATGTTGTAAACAATGTTAACCGCAACTATAATTTTTAATAAGGGCTCAATTTATAGGTACGTATCCTTTATGATATTATTATATTTTGAATAGATTGTTACCAGTGATTAGTATATTTTTCTTTAATTTAGAATTGTGAAAGAAATTACTTTTAGCTTTTTTGTTTAATAAAGCTTTCCTATGCCTACATTTAATTTTCTTATTTAATTTACCTATTGGAAAGGAATACATATATGGAAATATTTGTGTATGAACAAATCATATTGTTTCAAATTTGTAAATAAAAGTTTGTTATGCCCAAAATTTGATGGAAGCGAAGATTATTAATTCGTTTCTCGTAAAAAAAAAATAATTTGTATACGAGTATAGATATATATTTAGTAAAATTTTACCATCGAGCGTGCGTAAGTTTTGATTTCTCTCAAATATTAGACATGAATTTCTGGTGTTTTATACCATATTTTTGGTAATTGATGCGGTTTTTTATTTAAAGACCTATATTTTTTTCCCAGTGTGCATTGCCATTTACGGGCACTTTTTTTGAAGCGATCTCCAAGCATCGCCTTCGCAATTTAGTTGCGTTTATTTTTAATTTATTAAGTGTATAAAACTTCACTAATTTCTGATCTTAGTCCAGAAATACTAGTGTTCAACTAGTATATCATTATGTCGCTCTACATATTTAACATGTAGCGGGTCCGTAGGCACAGATGGCGAGCACCTTTTTGATGTGTAATATTTATTGGCGCGCCTTAAGGATATGACCGACTAGTATGCCGTGACGGTAAACGGCATGATGCTTTCCTATCTATTCTACTCGTATACACTTAGTTACTTCTCAGTGTGTCTTATATTTGTATTCTGCATATATTACTATGATAAGAGTAATAAGAAAAAAATTAACGAAAATTCTATGTGTTTGTCTATTTCATTTCATATTTATTTATAACGGTTTTCTTCAGTTATAATTTTTTTATAACAACAATCACTTTCGATGTTTCTCATTTGCTAGGCATCCCATGGCGGCCATATCTTTTTTGAATGAGCTAACCTCACGTAACCTCATGGACATCCGGCGCCCGGCCGGGGGCGGTTGGGCGCTCGGGTTGTGTTGGACTCTTATATCGATTAAAACACCATGGTGTTTTTTAACTTTGGATACGTATTTTACTGCTATCTGGCGGTGATGTTGGCTCACTTGCTAGAAACCGCTCCTCTTGCATCGCACTGACGGCTGAAGTAAAACGCGCCGCGCCGTTCATATACGGCGTCGGACTTCCCCCTGTCTGTCGCCCTCAGACAATGGAAAAATAAAGAAAAAATTCGGACAAGTGCGAATAGGGTCCTCATCCCGAGGATTCCGTACAAATTTAATTATATATGTAGATATTTCATCCATCAAATCTCAATAGTTTATGTCTGTATTTTTTCGATAGCGAAACTAGCGAGATATTGCTAACAGAAATTTCAAAACGTTCGCTTTTCTCTAAAAAAAAATCCAACTTTTTTTGAATATCTCAATTTATGAACATCGTAAGTCATTATCAAGTGTAGGTAAAAAATGTTCTCCCATACATCGATCTACGTACAGTCCATGCTTTAATTAAAAGTGTAAATATGCAATCACAAAAAAAAATAATATTTTTTCCTATGACTACAAAATATCAATTTTCAGATTTCTTTTTTCCTTTACTTGTGCTGTAAGACCTTTCTACTTGTCGAATTTCATGATTCTATATCAATGGAAAGTACTCTATAGGTTTTAAGTTGGGAGTTTCAAATTATAAGTCATAAACTGCCGTATTTTTTGATTACGTTCATCAAGAACCTCGTTTTTTTTACAGCTCCAAGGGACTCCAGACTTAAGCATTTAATGTTAATATCAATTTGATACCTCCAAGGGTTTTTGAAAAAAAAAAAGGGTCTTAATAGATTTATAGATAGATCTTTATTGCTTTAAAGATACGGAACCCTAAAAAACCAGTGCGAGCTGTATACGCATGGAGAAGGTTGTATACTATAAATCATCGCATCATCTACTACGTTTTTTAAGCGTTGACTCAAATTTGTTTGAGGTCAATAAAAAGTAGGTATACATGGTAACGCATTTGCAAAAGGAAATTGCTGAATATGTCGTTTTTCGTTGAATTGTCTTGTCGTTAATTTTTGCAATAAGTGGACTAATAAGTCACTTATTGAACAACAAACAAATTGAAGCGAGTAGTATAAGGTGTTCGTATAGATACTTCATTTTTCCCCGAAACCTAATACTTTCCAGTTTCCCGTGGGAATTTAAGACTTGAGATTTTCATTTAGGTTTTTCTTTAAAATATGAATGAGACCGTATGTTCCGTATTTTTATACAAAATTGCGACAGGAAAATGCTTAATTTCGTTTATTTTTTTAATCCCTTCTACAATTCTAGTATATATATATATATATATTTTTCATGCCTAGCCTTTTACATTTAACATATTACATGGTTTACCTGAAGTCTTTTTATGTTTTTTCAAAATTTAAATCTTTTTAGTCTTTCAAAATTAACCTTTAAAATCAGAATTCGTTTGTCTGTGCGTCCTTTATCACATCATTCCACTCTGTATATATACCAAATTCCAACTCTTTTCTTTGAAAGCAAATACTATGAGACACAAAGGACGTGCAGACACGTGAGAGATCGTATTATGGGTTGCGTTTATTCGTCGGATATGCGGAACCCTAAAAATCAAACGAACGCCATTACGGAAGGCTGTACATTGTGTCAAGTGGCATCATATTGTTACAATAGACCAGACTTGCCCCATAATATTACTGAGGCACCTACTACCTAGTGAGTAAAACTTTTTGGCACCCTGAGCCGCCGAACACCTAAAAAGTATGAGAGACCCGTCAAAGCGAATGATTCGTTTAGTAAATATATCTATTTTATTATATGTTGAAAACTATAACCTAAGACCTAAGTTATATAATAAAATATCGACGCTATATTATACCACTGCTGAGTTTAATTTTTAATCGATATACATATACAATACTAATCGTGTCTAACTCAAATGATGTATAAACAAGTTTTATTTCACACGCTCTTTATACATCACACATTAATTCGTTTGCAAATAAAAAAGTGCTTCTAACTTCATAACAAAAAAAAGAACAACTTCTACGTCAAAAGTTTACATCCGGATTCTTCGGCTCTCGGTTGCAATACATTCTTTTTTTATGCCGGTTTCCCACGGAGCGGGCGTTCGCAGATTGCAAATTGAACGGATCGCCGCCGGCGCGCGCCGTGACGGGCATGCTTAGCTCGTTCTGTGCCAGATGACCGACCAGTCTGTTTCTCAGTTTGTACTTCGTCACCCAAAGCTACTAGTGTTAATTGTATACAATGAACAAATTTTCACTTTGCCATATTGAATTATTTTATAAATCAAATGGTACAACTCCTTTAAGTATGGTTATATACCCGCTTTACAACGCAGTATTGACATTCTACTCAAAGCGATAAGTTTCAAACCGTCTACTAATGCAATACAACGGTTGCAGTCCGAGTTCAATGCAGTATAATCGAAGACAATTTGAGTAAAATATTGCCGGTATAAAGCCGAAAGTGATTAACTTACAAAACTGAGCAAGGGTAGGTCAGTTCCGTTTAAGTTTTGCGTACTGGCACACGACTATATATTTGCTCACATCTAAACATCAGGAGTTCGCCGCAAACCCAAAGTTCACGGACGGCGGCCGAAGGAATCTCAGCAATTCCTCGATTCGCTGCGAGCGGTCACGCGCGGCCCGCCCGCCCCCCGCCGGATGTCAAGAACCCTCGCGCGCCCGCGCCTGCGCCGGGGCGCGCCGTAAAAGCGGTGCGCTACGCCACCGCCCGCTCTTAGTGGTCGGGCGGGCGCACCGCGCACTCCTCATGGGCCCGCCGCACGCCTCGCGCCTGCTCGCCGCCGCCGCCGCCGCCGCGCTGCTGTCGTGTGAGTACACCGCATGCCGCCGAACGTGCGCTGCCAATAATTTAAGAGTTAGACTAACGAAGGCTATTCGCTTCAGTGTCCTCGGGTGAGTGCGGCAAGGACGGCCTCTACGCGGACTACGACACCGAATGCCGCGAGTACTACCGGTGCGCGGGAGGCGCGATAGCAGGACGCTTCATCTGCGGGCCGGGCCGGGTCTTTGCCGAGGCGGACGGGGCCTGCGTCCCGCGCCGCCACCGACCCTGCGTACGCCGCCAGTGCGCGCCCGCCGACACGACCGCTTACGCCACCCCCGGCACCGCGTGTCGACGTTATTACCGTTGCGACAACGGTACTGCTATCGAGCACGCCTGCTCCGCCGGGACCTGGTTCGACTGGGAGCGTCAGGCGTGCACGCGCGGCGCCGGAGCGTGCTACGAACCTTTATGTGCCGGCCTGCGGGACGGCGACTACCCCGATCCTACGCACGACTGTCGTCGACTCCTGCGATGCCGTGGAGCGGAATTACGTGCCGTGCTATCCTGCGCCGGTGGACGCTGTTCCGCCGAGTGTCCGCCGCCGCGCGCCTCCGCCATCGCGCTGCCGGCAGGTGACGCCGATTTCTGTTCGGACGAAGCGTGCACCTCGCTCTGCCAACACGCCGAAGACGGAGCGTACGCGGATCGCTCCACGGGCTGTCGGGAATATTTCGTGTGCGAAGCGCGTCGGGTTATCCGAAGAGGAGTGTGCGAGCCCGGCATGCTGTTCGCGGGCCGCGGCTGCGAGCTGGCCGAGCGCGCCGCGTGTCCGGCGCCGGCGCGCAGCCCCTGTTTTAACCGCGCGGACGGCTCTTACCGAGATTATCGAAATTGTTCCGCTTGGTTCGTATGCAGACGCGATCGCGTGGTTTCGCGTGGCGCTTGCGGCCCCGGCCTCGTCTGGAACGGCGGAGGGTGCGTCGAGCGGGCGGCTTTCGAGTGCGAACCGCCGACGCCGTCTCTCGAATGCGAGGGACGGCCGAGCGGTACGTACCAAGACCTGGCGTCGAACTGTACGCGATACTTCCACTGCGATGGGATGCTACGTACGGGATTCACGTGCGCCTCGGGCGAGGTGTGGGACGGCGGGCACTGCGCCCCCGCGGCGGCTTACCTGTGCCCGAGTCTCGAGCCCGACTCGTGCTACGGCAAGCCGGACGGACGCTACCGTGCACACGGCGCCGGCTGCCGCGGCTACTACGCGTGCGCGGCCGGCGAAAAGGCGCTCTACGCCTGCCCGGCGGGCCGCTTCTTTGACGGCGACGCGTGCGCACCCGCACGGACGGACTCTTGTTCCTTCGAGGACTACACATGTAAAAACCTCGCTGACGGCTACCACGCCGAACTCGAATCCAATTGTCACAGGTGTGTATATATAATTATTTTTTTCATGCATAGCAATTTATATAGCACAATTAATAAAAAGTAATCACAAAAATACTGAATTGGTTACAATGGAGATTTTGAACAATCAACCTAGTTTTCCATGAAAAACTAGAATAGTACTGTATTTCGTGTTTTTGTTTTTTAATTATTAAGTCAGATTTGTTATTTATTTTCTGTAAAAAAAGTAATTGTACATATTATTAGTATCTATTTGACATTTTAACAGATGTGTTAAAAACAGTTGTATTAACTCTGTTCAGACCATATTGCGTTAAAAAGGTAGAACAATGACGTCTAGATTTGCTGTCAATTCAGTACCTATTAACGAAAACTTATCAAATGACATTTGAAAGCAAAAGTCAGCTACGGAGCCGCTTTTAGAGATAAAAATTGCACAAAATTTTACATTTCATACCTTTTCTTCGTCTTCTAATTTTAATTTATCAATAAAATGGCTTACGGCACTTTTCGTAAGAAAATAACTTTACAAAATATATTTCTTCTTCCATAAATTAATGAATGGATACTTGCAGCACCAGAAGTACCCATGATTAGTGTCCAAAAAAATTCACGACGACGACAAACTCTTGAATACACTAGGGTTTGTCATTTTTTACTACGCTCTACATATCAATTTTCACTTTTCATTGAAATAGTTCTTTAAACAGGCGTAGTAAAAGCGTAATACAAGCATATAATATTCATGTATACAGATGTTAAAAATTCATTAAAAAAAAAAAAGAAAAAATCGAAAAATTCATGACACTCTTCAAAACCATATCTTCATCTCACTTATTCCTGCAAAGTGCATTATATAACATATCGCACCGAACAAATCAATCAATATTAGAAATTAAAATAACAGAACAAAACGAAAAATAATTAAACAAAAAATCGGGAGAAATGCTTGGAATATTATTACTTTAAGTGAGAATTCGTGTACATAAATGAATGTTTGAATATACATAAGTTATCGCTAAATCCAACAATGTCTGACAGATCACCACGAAAATTGACATGTATATGTATTTTTTTGATGGAAAAGGTTTTTGCTCTATCCCCTTTATGTTAATTTCATACTAGATGGCGCTGCAGCGTACCAACTTCTATATGCAAACATTCATTTTTATATATAGATTATAGATATTATTTATATGTTAAACAGTTACATAAAATAGAAAAATAATGAATTACTGAAAATATTAATAAAATTCAAGTAATTTAAATAGACATGATATAGTCTGGCAGGACGTCTGCCGGGTTCGACTTTTGTATATATATGTGGCTATCTCAGAAATAGCCATAACAATTTGAATATTATTTTTCACGTTGATAAAATATTTCTTTTCAATCTTATCAATACAAGCGTGTGCCCTAGAAAAATTAGATAAAAGATATTCTAAATGTTTCTTTATTCACCGCCCATTTAGTAGACTTCTGAGATAATTAGATTGTTGTAAAATGTATGTATCTAAATATTTATTATTGAAAAAGAACATAAAAACAATTTTTCCTGTGGGAAGTCATCATTTTCCCACTTGAAAGAAGCCGAGCAAAGCTATCGCTCATGTAGTTTAACGTCATTTAAGGCAAAAAGCTTCGATACAAAAAAAAATATTTTAAGAATTCAAATGCTGTATAAGTATTTTTCATAAAAAGTTTGATAGACATACAATTTTTTTTTTTTTTGGAAGTATCCGCATATTAAATGAAAAAAATCGTAAAACAACACATTCCAGGTACTTCTATTGCTCAGGCGGCGACCGCCTGGCGACACTGACCTGCCGCGGCGGTAAGATCTTCGACGGACGCGCCTGCGTAGAGGCCGCGCTGCACACCTGCGGCGCCCCGCCCGCCGCGCTCACGGAGCACGGCGGGCGCCCGTGCGAGAAGGACGGCTTCTACCTAGTAGAAGGTACAGAATGTCGAAGCTACTACTTCTGCTTGGCCGGCGTTCGCACCGGCTTGATGTGCGAAATCGACCAAGTCTTCAACGGGCAGGTGTGCGTATCCGAGTCTCAGTACACGTGTCCTGGATGAGGACCTGTGGCCGAGGCAACCTCTGGAAGCGGTACAGGTCAAGACAGCCCCTTAGAGGAAAACGTGGAAGGCTGGCATATTGTCCCTTGCATTTTAATTTAATTTAAATAAGAGTAGTACAGAATTACGAGTGTACCTGATTAATAGACTGCATCAATAAATCTTTTGCGTCTGTGGATAGATGCTTACAGTGCAGTATCATTATTTAAATATAGTTTAATAGAGCTTATTTACTTAAGCAATTTTTATGAGATATGAATTCTTCTATAATTAAAAAATAGATGTCTTTTGTACCTACTATAACTTAAAAAGTGTAATCAATCAAATTGATTAAAAAATAAATTGTTTAAACCTTTTATTTGCATAGAAACTTTTAAAGCATTCTATAGTAAATATTAATATACAATGACTACATATCTTACAGCTTTATTTTACAAACATAAAATAAGCTTAATACAATAAAAAAAATAAATTTCGTAATTTATAACATGAATATGAAACATTAACGTGCTTATAATTAATAAGTAATTTGATTAAATTATTCAGACTATGACATGAGAATGTTACTAAAAAGAATTAGATAATAAAAAAATGATTATGGTATTTTGTAAACACATATGTAAAAAGACATGATGAAAATCAATGCATCGGTTCAATTATTTTTCTTTATAACTTCAGAAATATACAAAAGGTATCATGACTGGTATTATATCAATTAAATAATGTCTCTTGTCATTTACTTTTAACATTACATTTGAAAAGAAATTGATTAAAGGTGTGTCATCCTTATGTGTTTTTCATTGCTTCTATTACAAATTATTAATAAGTGAATAGAAAAAAAATGTAAAAAATATGCACAAATTTTCAAAAACTAACATTGATAAATTATCAAAGAATTGTGTTAAACTTAGTAATTAATTTATCAATTTTGGTCCATCGAAATTGCAGTTCAAAATATTTCAATTCCTTCATTATATACTTTATAATGTAACAATCACAATTCAATCGCTTTTAAGAGAAGACATAGGTGCCGATTCTGAAGTTAACAACAATTCGTCTTTTGAATTCAAACTTTAAACTTAATATGGACATAAAGCAGCCATCAGATAAACAATCGAATCAGTCAACATGACAACAGGAGAACTAAAATAAACATTATCATATTTTTATATGCATCCATAGCCATCAAAATTTTAAATGTTTAAGACACAGTCCATCGTGTATGTCTAAAAAAAAGTGCAGTTCCCCCAACTCTTCTTGCTTAAGAATCTTTGGTATGCGATTTATGATATCTAGGAGTATCTCACTTTTTCTTCTTTTCAATCTATCTATTAGAGATATTGAAACCAAAAATTTTAATCACAGATGAGATATATTAACAGTTAACATGTTAAAAACAATTGAATTTATTTCTTTCAGTATCATATGAAACTAAAATATATTTTAAAGTGCTCATTAACAAAAGTTTCTCTGTTTAGTCCATCACATGTGAACTTGCACTCTTTAGGCATTACCACTATGGACGGTTGAAAGTGATCTTTTTGACAAAAAAAATAACTTTTTGAAAAAATGTTAAATCTTATTTTGAAACCAGATCGAAGAATTATTGTCATACATATCATGTTACGTAGTATAAACATTGGTTACTGATATTTTAAACACTATTTATCATGTACAAAGACATAAGCAATATATTTTCTGTGTATGTGTGAAGCAACAAATAGCAGGAAATACCACCAATTATACATTTCAGGCATAATATACTTCAAGTATATATTTGAAATAATTTTTTATGGTCAATTTATTTGCAGATTTCAGCATGCATATCTCTGCAACACTGATAGTAATAAAGGTACATGCATTTACTGGGTGCACAACGACAATGCCATTCAATTTAAAACTAAAAGAGACAGTTTGACATTATAGCGACACAGTTTTATCTATTACTTACTAAAAACAAAACAAAATTTCCTAAATTTTTTTGTATGTGTAACTGAATAAATTTAGTTTCTCTGTAGTATACATCGATGTATGTGTATGTAATTTTGCTATCAAGAAAATATCACTGCATAAGGAAATAGCTATTGTTATATACTAATATGGTTATACTATTTACTTTTTCAGTTTGCTGCTAATAGCCGTTTTCCTTTCTCTGATTGCACCTTGAACTTGGAATTACAAATGTATAAAATAGATACTTTCCTTTCCTACTACTGTTTATACAATCAATAATAACTTTGATAAGCCATTTTATTTATTAATTGTTTTATTCTAAGATATAATTTTAGTAGAGATTGTATCAGTACTCCACAGTAAAGAATTGCCTCTTTTAGTTTTTAATTCTCCTTGACATAGGCCGGTATTAAGTTTCACCTTCATATGCATTTGCACCCAACAAATACAGGCAAAAGGATTAACAAAACTTACAAAATTTCAGATAAATCATATTTTAAATAACATTTCAATACATTAATTAAATAACATCAATTGTATTCAGATTCAAAGCACAAATAATGCAAGTTTCCAAAAATATTTCCATTTTGCACTTTCTTCCAAAATTTTTATAATTGGCAACTCAAATTTTGCCTACACTCGATATACATCAACTAAAACAAAAGATACATCAGATACAAAAAGAACCTCAGACTTGTAGACAACACCACCTGTTCCAAACGCTGAACTATTGTTCACTGGTACCAGGTTTGGGTGCGGGTGCAAGAAGCGCGCTGATGTCCCACACTTTGATGACACGGTCCTTGCCAGCGGTGCACATGCGTCCCGTCGCTTCGTCTAAATACAGCGACGCCACCGCATGCTTCATATCATGGAATGATGCAAGAGATTCACGCCTGTCAAACATTGTACTAATGTAGACAGAAATATTAGCTTTAGATATTTCAATAAGTGTAATTTGAATAAAGCAACCCAGTTTATAAAAAAATGTATAGCATGAAAGGCCATGGCAAATATATAGAAAAATTCTAATTTCATATTATAATTCAAAATCTAATAAGAGCATATCTTTGTCTATGAATTCCGATTGCTGTAGTTTTTACTTTCCATTGTTTAATTCTCATACTTTAATCTCATAATGAATTCCTTTGACTTAGTGCTCAATTTCAATTCTGCTTTCACTGTTGGTGCCGATTACGATCTTGTACTAAATAACAATCCCGTTCTGTTCTAGATGTTCCATTTTCTATTCTGATCCTGCTCTCGATGTCAATTCTTTGCCCGCTCTTGGTTCATTATATCAATTATAATCATCATTTATCCATATATTTATAGGCTTTAGACTATAAAAATAATCTAACGTTAATAATAATTAACATAAAACGAATACAACCTCCATACAAATTTTCACGCAATTCACCTCTTTAGGGATTAAACATCCAAAAACATTGAAACACGTATTTCTTTATTTGTAAAATGACTCTTGAATACAAATTTTATGATCCTACCTTAAAGGTAAGCCTCATTTTACCCTCTTCAATAGCAGAATTTTCAGAAAATCTGAAATACCCATTTGAAAGAAGAAATCTAATTCTCATTTCCATGAATTACAACAAAAAATCAATTATACTTCCATACAAACTTTCACCCACCTTTGGTCCTTAGCGATAAGATTTTCAAAAACTTCAATTACCTACATTACCAATAAGATTACGGGTACAAGATTTCAGAGAATTAAAATTTCAATTTGCTGGGTTTGATCTCTGCATTAACCATTATTATGTCAGTCAATAAATTTCTCCCTTTACATACATACATTAATTATGATTCAAAACTATATTTTTCTGATCTATTGTTGAAAAGCCTTGCCGGCAATCTTTTATCAGATATAAACATTTTGTTCTGTACAGAAGTAGTGGAAATCAGTAATTCCGTAATTATAAATGATTTTAGATGATAGAACAGTCAAAAGCATAATCCTTAATTTCTGTAATGAGAATAATACAGCATTTGAATTAAGTAAAAATCACATTTAATGGCAGGTGGGAGAACTGCAAATAAATATAAGCCTTCTACCGAATGTAACGTTTAAATGACAGTTATGACAAGAAAATAATGCAACCCTGTTAAGAACATCGTCAGCACGTTTTCAAGAACATTTTTGGAAACTGATGATGCAATGTACAAAGTAAAAATTCGTGGCGTTATTATAAAAATATCTATCCAAAGGCATATCAGGTCAGAGAAGGACAGCTGCCCCCTTCCCTCATCAGGTATGACCGATACTTGAGTATGGATATGAACTACATTGTGTAGTGTTTTGTGTGCAAGCAGGTGCGAGGGATTTGGATTAAGTTTCTGATTTGTACCTTTGCCCTCCCCTTGAACCAAAAGCTGGGTATGCCCTTGTGTCTGACAATAATTAACTATAAGCATATAATACTTCAACAGAACAAAATGTGGAAAATACTAAACCAAATCAAGAGCTACATTTGCAACGACCAACGACAGTAATGAAAAGTAATTACGGAACATTGGTGAAGTGAAAGCAATACATGAAACCTTTTTTGACCTCAACTCTTTAAAGCAAATGATAGTATGGTTATGAAATTCAATAGAAACTGACAGATAGTCATATGAACATAGGGAATTCTTTTGAAGGAGTGAATATTTTCTTTAATTAATACATCATACATAGTGAAATGATTATTATGATTCAATTTAATATGAAAATCGTACTAACGGTTCGTGGCGCAGCGTTTCGTAGCAGGCGGTACAAACACGCTGTGGAAACTCGAATCCCATGATAGGCAAAGGTAGCCGGTGTGGAGAGCATGTGGCGCATACGGCCGCCCCACACCATCGGCAGTGATGTTGGCGTAGACCTGAATCAAGAACTGATCTTCATAAACCTATTCAATACTGTGTCAATTATCTATTTCACAACAAAAAAATAAAACAATAGAACAAACAAAAACAAAATAGAAAATTAAAAAATTAAAATTATTATAAAAATTTCCAACTCTCCTAAGGAAAATATAATAATAATGTAAAGCATGATTTACTTATGATAACATTATTTTATCAATATTTGCCAAAATTCAATGTAACAATTCATTAACTTTATATAGGTTTCAAAAAATGTAACCAGATGGGATTAGTAGTATTTATATTATAACATAATTATAGTATAGTATTACTTATAGTATATATTTTTTGTAAACAGTTCCATGTATATTAATTAGGCACTGAATTTTTAATTTTATTATCATTTTTGATTTTGAAATTGTCAAATAAGTACATATTTGATAATTTCAATTAAGATGCGATTGGGAAAGTTTCTACTTCAAGAGATATGATATTCTCTATAAATACAATAACATTAATAATGACATTCAAAATGTAGTTTACTTGAGAATGATTCAGTATTTTGAAAATGAAAACACCAGTTTAAAACAACTGGCCAAGAACATGTCAAACCATGCTCATTATAGGGTTCCGAAACCATTATTACAAAGGTTTGTGTGAAACCTTAAAGAACTCGAAATATGTGCCACTCGTTGATGTTTGCTGTAAAAAAAATATTTCAGCTTCTGTTACATGTATGGAGTACCTTTATTTTTAATATTTAACTACCCAAATTAAATAGCGGCTCATACAAGACACCTAAACTATAAATTTCATGTGTATATATCTTGCAGTTTTTGAATAAAATGCCTGTGACATACAGATGGACATGACGATACTACAAGGATTCCTTTCTTGCAATTTTGGCTCGGAACCCTAAAAAGGTACTTTATACAATTATATAATTATTCCACTTAAAAAAAAAACTATAAAAAATTAATATTCACATTTGAATAGGCATACATTGATAAGTATAATATCTTCTCTAGTACAGTGTGATAAACTAACCAACAAACAGTTTTACATTTACTACAATATTAGCTTTCACCTACAGATCTGCCCACATAGTCATCTACATTGACATAAATTTAATCAACATCATGATGATCACGGTGTCAAGTGTGTCCATCAAGATTTTGATCAAAATCCTGTTGTCGATCAATTCTTCAAGATGTAATAATATAAGAGAAAGAGATAAACAGACAGACAGATAAATAATATCCTACATTTTATGCGAAAATGACTTTCTCAGTATATTAATTTTTTTCATATTTTACTATGTCATTACCAAGTTAGAAAAGAAATGAATACAAAGAAACTGTTAAAAATATAGAAAAACTTATATTTTATGCAATGGTCGGTGATCTACCAGTATACCAAAATAAATTAAAATTGTTTTTATCATCACTGAATCATAAAAAAGGAACTATGATAAAAAAGTACCAAAAATATAAATCGCAAGTTATGTCCCTTCCCGGAGTTCAAGCTATCGCCATACCAAATCCCATTAAAATTGGTTCAGTAATTTAGCCATAAAAACATAACAGACAGGCTAAATTACTTCAACATTTACAATATTAGTATGAATGGTTGTACTCATATAACTTACACAACTGTCCACTGTGGGACACGGCTCTTCTTTAAAAATATGATATTCAAAAATAAGATACATACAGAAAATTTTTGAATGAACATAAATAGACCTTACTTACCAAGCTGTTTCTTCTCCATCATAGCTCTGACATTCCATATAAAAGGGGCTCTGCATAGCTGACACAAATCGGACTCTTTCCAGGCCGGGGTCTCCTTTCTGCGCACTCCCATTTCCCAGACACCAAGTGCACCGTCTTCTCCAGCAGACACCAAACGTTCACAACTACCCACATACCATAGGCCAGTTACTTTGTTACTGTAAGCATAAATATAATACATTTCTCTCCTAACATACATAAAAAAAATGCATAAACGTACCATAGATTATATTAAATAAAAATAAAACATATTGTGTCAAATTATCCTATATAATAGAAACTAACCTATGTCCTTGTAACTCGTATGCAGTTCCTTTCTGTCCGCCGATATCCCATACAATAATAGTTTGGTCAAAGGAACCACTGAACAGTAATTGTGGTAATGGAGCCCAATTTAATACGCGAACAGAACTGCAAAATTTAAAGTACAATATAGATTTCTTGTTGTTAGATAAAAATAGTTTAATCTAATATCTGTGCTTACCCGTGTGACCTTTCAATGTTGTGACCAGAGATGCACTATTGTTGTCTAATTTTAGCATTGTAATTTGCCCACTATAATCTCCTATAAATGCATATTTTGACTGAGAGTCAAACCTGAACAATTTAGTTAAGGACATCATAATAGAGTTTTAATAAATTTCATGATGAAAATTTCCACAAAACAAGACAGATGGAATTCGCACCATTGAAATGATACTAATAGAAATATAAAAATTTAACATATTCATAGTAGATCTAGCATATGATATGGTTTATTGTGCTGCAATTACGACAACTGAACAATTTAGAATGACAAAGATAAAAAAGTTTAATATCTAAATATACATAAAGGACACAAACAAAAACCTATACTTCAAACTGTTTCAAATTATCAATAAAATATCATAACAATCATGACCAAAAAACATAAGCTCTCATATACAAAAAGTTTTATTAAAGGTTAGACAGACATTACAATACTCAAGAATTTAAAAAATCATTTCATGAAATAATATTAAAAAAATTAAAATTGAAAACCAATAGTAAAATGCAGTAAAATTTTGGTGTAATTAAATAAAAAAATTGTGCAAAGAAAACATTAGAGCTAGACACATAATGCATGATTTACCAAATGTTCACTTAATGACGATATGGATGACTTAAATACTAAAAAAAAATCAGTTGAACAATTTGTTTATCTTTTTTGTGAATGTACATAAAGGAAAATAATACTATTAAACTAAAAATTGCTCATCAAAACAGAAATGTGAAAGAAATATTAAGGCATTATTATGACACATTTTGTATAATACTAAATTTACTATAAAAGTAATACTCCTATAACTCAATTAAAATACAATTCCAGCTAAAAGAATTATAAACATACATGAATGTCCTTTCTAAATACTTTTAAAACTGTTTAATATTGTTTTACTATGTTGTATTTTGAATTCATTATTTTACTGTTGTTTTCATAAAACATGTATTGAAGCATATGAAAATTACAACCTTGAAACAAAGTGTTGGTTAATTTGTGATTTTTTGTTCTAAGCTGATAAGCAATTATAATTTTACTAAATAACACAGGTTTAGGAAGCTCCCTAAATTAAAATTGTAAAGGATACTGTAATGCAGTACACCAAGCATCAAAAGAGTATCCACCAATTCTCCGCCCAGTCTCACTACAATGATATGCAAACAGCTTATCTCGACTAACAGATAAAACCCATTCACAACTAAGTGAGAAAATTACAGCTGTAATCCTGGCAGTATGTGCTAAATATTCTCGTTTCTGTAATAAAAAATATAAAATAAAACAAAGATTTATGAAGCACATGACATAAACCAATAAGAAAACTATAAGTGACAAATATTACTGAGTTTATTCTGTTGCAATCAGAAGCTAGAGTAAATTCAGATATGGTGCCATTGTCTTGACCAATGAATAACTGCCTAGTTTCTGGTGTATAAAACATAGAAGTACAACCCGATGGCATATATTGACAAATACTAGGCCAATACTGTCCTGAATCTCGTTTCAACCATACTCTGACCGTCCTGAAAAATCCGTTATAAGCATGAATGTAATTGAAATGTGCGTACATTTTTTTAAAAGCGGGTATTTCAATAGTTTCGCAGCATAACAAAAAATGCATTGCACTTACTTATCATCGCACACACTGATTACACCGTCTTCACCTGGTATGACTACAGCGGCATTGACATCATCAGTACAACCTTCCAACTTACTCAGTAAAGCGGGCTTTTTTGTCGTACTAAACCTATCATTCGGTGTTCTAGGGGCAGGTTTAATTTCAGCAGCCATAATTACTATATCAAAATGACAAATTAAATGTTTTTAACCAACCGAACACTTCTACGTGAAACAATAAACGTCATTGGCACAGAACAATGTCATTGGTCATAATAAATTTGATATAAGTGTTGCCAATTATTATATAGGATTTTAAAAAATATATATATCAAAAGTTCTATAATTATGTCATTCGATTTTCAAGAGTCTTAATATTATTTTTTGATATACCAATACTAACATTCCAGTTAGGAATCAATAAAAAAGGTTTTTTCCAGAAACAGAAATAGTATTAAATAAAATCTATCAGGTACTATGTAAATAACAAACAAGAGAGGCTTAACTTCGTATACCTAGTTAGTTAAGCACTTTTTTTCGTTATTAAGAATGAAGTTTTTGTGAAAATATATCAAAATTAGTACCAGTTTTACATAAAAGATGGCAGAGGAAAAGAGCTGTTGGCGAAAGTAAACACTGATTGTTAGAAACGTACGATTAAGGTTTTTGTTAATTTATTGTTCTACGCTTAGATTCGTCTACATTTGGAACAAAGTTGGAACTTATATAGTTGGAGTCGTAAAATTAAAATTACGTCACTCAACATTTGACCTTTCCATGACATTGACATCTGATTTTAGTAACGACATTGGAACAAGTGTTGCAATTTACTTCTATTTTCCTACAAATTTGAATTTTGCTAGAATAAAAATATTAATATAAGTACAACTATAAAGTACTGTATATACAACGTATTAAATTTCGCCGCTTTGAATTGACTGAGAATAATATACTGCGCAAGTGTTACGCTCTACGACCCCTTCTTCTTCTCCGCCATGTTCCTATTTTAAGCCATTGCAACGCTTTCGTGACGAACTTCACGGCTGCAAAGTTTCGTGAATTGTACTTTACTACATTAAAGCCATACGGCATTAAAAATTGTGTTATATATGGAAAATTATAATTAAATATTATTTTGACGGTATTTACAGCTATGCTTGTTTACAATTTAAATAAATATACTTTCAAATCATTGAATTAGGTAATTTTAAATTAAATTTCAATTTATTCCTTTAGAAAGAATATTTCGCATGTTCGAATTTTTTATATAAGTGCAATAATAGCAATGGAAATTGCACATTCAAAAATGCGTAGTAATCAATTTTAAACGAATAAAACTAAACTTTATTGTTGAATAATCTCTTTATTAATTAACATACAAATACTCTCTCCATTTAATATTATGTATTGATAAAAATACACTGATGCTACTTAATATTATAATTGATGCTAATCGAAAAAACTGTTCTTCATGTTGGACGTAATTTTATGCTATACAATGATGATAACTGTCATCTAATTTTTCCTAGCTTTAAGTGCTGTATAAGTAAAAAACTGAAATGTCTTTTTAAAATGTTCCCGTCTTTTATTTTACATTTTATAAATATATGCCATTATATTATAGATGGCATTCTACTCTTACTTACGTTAAAAGTGTAATATGGAAAATCAACAACAAATTTCTTGTCGTTTTATGAAAAAATCAAATGCACATATGTACCTATATCACAAAAACACAAAATAGCGGATAAAATTAAGGAAAACAGCTATTTATATAGTAACATTGTAGACGTCAAGCTGCTATGACGTGTTCTGATAAGTACTACCTCGCACATGCTTAAATTAGACGTCGACTGTAAGCAGCACCATTTAGTGATTGCAGTGCCATATCGATAGTGTCGAACATGGCTGCGGCTTTTAAAAAGTTGTCTGTACATGTGTTAAAACATAATAATGTGGAAGCTCTTATCGGTACTGCCGTTCGAGCTAACAGGTAAACCGGCTTTTATGGTTGTTTACGTAATGTTGTTTTACGTTGTATATGTCGGTAATAATCGATTTAAATAAATTTCCTGCGTACAAAAATATGTATCCTTTTAAATATGTACGTACTTATTATAATATTTTAGCACCTGGTGGAGCAATGTCGAAATGGGACCCCCAGACGTGATTCTTGGTATTACGGAGGCTTATAGAAAAGATACTAGCCCTAAAAAAGTTAACCTTGGTGTCGGAGCATACAGAGATGATGAAGGCAAACCATATATACTTCCATCTGTGCGAAAGGTGAAAATCCATCATTTGCCCTATAATTAATAAATTATTAATTAAAATTATAATATTTTCATAAAAATTATTATTTTTAAGGCGGAAGACATCATACACAAAAAGGCTTTAAATCATGAATATGCTCCTATTGGTGGTGAGGCTGCATATTGTGATGCAGTAGCTAAATTGGCATTCGGCGAAGATAGTCCAGTTTTTAAGAATAAATCTAACTGCACTGTACAGGTAAAAATAATAAATTAAAATTAGAAAAAATCATATTAGAATATCAGAATGTGAAGATAATATTTTTGTTGATCAATAAAACTCAATGACGTTTTAGTGATTACCTTTCCAATTTCAAGAATATAATTTGAATTACTTATGTAAAATATGCTAATAAAATGCATTTATTCTGAAATTATTTTCAATTTATAAGTTATTGATGAATATATATATTTTTTAATTTTTTGCATTAGACCCTGTCTGGAACTGGCGCTTTGCGTCTTGGTTTAGAATTCATCACTAAACACTATGCCAAAACAAAGGAAATCTGGATGCCTGCACCCACATGGGGTAACCATCCACAGATTTGTAATACGCTCAACTTGCCTCATAAGAAGTATCGTTACTTTGATCCAAAAACTAACGGTTTTGATCTGCAAGGTGCTCTGGAAGATATATCAGTAAGTTTCATGTGATGGTTATTATATTGAGTGTAAGCAGAATATGAAGAACAATGTTACCACGACAAGATATCAAAATGACTAGCCTAAATAATTATTGATTTAAATAGCGAAATTAATTAATAAAATTTTCAATTGACAAAATAATAGTAAATATGATTGAATTTAAGTTAGATGAAAGTGAATAATATGAAATCACTCCCCCCCCATATATTTCTACATTATACTTTATATTTGAATAAAAAAGAGTGGCTTGTAACATGATTGAATTTATGAAATCATAATTTTGTACATTACTTTTTTGTATATGTATGTATTTTAAAGAGGTTTTAATGCAACCCTTCATTTATATTTGGATATTAAGTGGAAAAAAAATTGATTTTTGATATGCAATTTTTAAAAGATTAAATTCTTGCTGTCTAAATGTAAATTTCCATACAACAGTAAACATATCATTTTATTAAAAATTATTATTGAATTTTTTACAATTGATATAATACACTCATAAAAATGAGAACAATATCTCTTGTTTATCTAGTTGTGTTCACGACTTCTATGAATGTTCAGATAACAGACAAAGATAAGAATAAAACATGGGATTCATACTAAAATAATGTTTTGGTTAAATAATAAACAACTTTTAAATTGTATAATTCCATGGTTGTTAAAGGCTATTATTTACTGAAATATAAAATAATTGTGAAGATAACATTAAGATAAACTGCTTTAACATTTACTAACATTATTATATAATAACTATTATTTATAATGGCATTGTTTTAATGTAGGAAATGTGAATTACTATGTTAATATTAATTAACAAAATCGCACCAGTGACTGCACTAGGGATTGCATCTAGAGGAGGCCTAAAGGACAACCTACTAATGAAGATGCTAATGCTGTTACATAAAAAAATATTAGATACATGTCAGTGTTCATTCATAATTTTAACATATTTTTCATTTATAAAAATGAATAATTGTAATGTTATGAGAAATATAATTAAGTGCTAATAAAACTGTTATTACATATAATAAAATAATTAACAAATAAGTAAAATATATATGGAATAACAATTTTTAACACAAACAAAGCTTCACATATGTGGCCAATATAGGACCACTCTATAGTACTTTAAGTCCTAATATAATAGTTAAATTTATATGATTTATCATCTAAACACTCTATTAGTGTTGCAAACCAAAAGTTTTTTCTTTAATATATATAATTTTTATAATTATTTGGATCACCTATCAACAAAAATTTTTTTTTTTTCAGAAAATTCCAGAGGGCTCAATCATTTTGCTTCATGCGTGTGCACACAACCCTACCGGTGTAGACCCTAAACAAAATGAATGGATGCAGCTATCTCAAGTAATTTCTACTTATATTTATAGCAATTAAGGATTTTTTCTTTATTCAGTATACTATTATCCTTACTTTGTGGAAAGTTGTTTTAGATTAAAGGAAAAAATTCTTTTAGTTAAACTTGTTTAACTAAAATTATGCTAATGTCACTTGTAATTAAATTGTAGCTGGGAAAAAGTGTCCATTCTGTATTCTAAAACTTCCAAAGGGATTAGGGATCTTGGTTTCAAAGGGTTTTCAAGTTATGAAGTTTTTTACTGTTGACTCATTCATTATGAAATTTCGTAGAAATCATTATTCGCATTTATCATACTAATTTATTTCGTCATCACTTGCAGGTCATTAAGGATCGCAAACTGTTCCCATTCTTCGATATGGCATACCAAGGTTTCGCAACTGGTGATGTAGACAACGATGCCTTTGCCATCCGTCATTTCGTAAAAGATGGGCACCAGGTCATGCTTGCTCAGAGTTTTGCAAAAAACATGGGTGAATATGATTTATTGAAGATATTATGATATTATGATGTGAAAGTGTTAGAATACAATTTTAAGTAATGAAGTTTCTTTACATAACCACTATAAAATAACATTTTCTTATAAAATTGGAGGTTATTCTGAAATTAATATTTTGATTGATTGGTGTAGTTATCACCTTTGAGAATTTTTGTGTGATATTGTACTATCAGTAAGTATGATATTATAAATACACTTTGATGCATAAAATTAAAAAAATACTTTAAAAATCCTTTACATTGTCACACATGCAGGATGACTCTGATACATCTATTTTTCATCGGATTGATCGGGGAATGATTTGACGATGTCCATGCAGAGTGAATGAAGGAAGTACAAATCACTATAGGATCAGATAATCAGTTCATACCAGAGTTATAGGTTAAAAAGATGTGAAAATGGCATCATATATATGCAAATCCTTAGACTAAGAACTACATATGGCCTGTATTCTAAATGTGTATCGTTCTAGATGTTTATAATTGTAAATTTGGGATTCACTCCTTCAATCATTCTCTCTGTTTGGCCATTGTCAGATTACACCTCATTCATTCTTGAACAGAGAACCAAGGCTCCGAAGTAACCTTGAATGTATAAAAATGCATATTGCAAATGTATTTTTAATGTTCCTCTTATTCTGTGTGCCAGTATATTGGGACATTTTCTACAAAGTGAATTTAAGTTTTGACCGCATTTGTATTCTATATTCACCACAGATAAAAAAATTAAGTATTATATGTGTGGTTGTAATAACAAAATATTAAATATTGAATTATTTAGTGAGCACATTAACATTATTTACAGGTTTGTATGGTGAACGTGCTGGTGCTTTGACCTTCCTGTGTGGGGATTCCGATTCCGCAGCCAAGGTGATGTCACAGGTGAAAATCATGATCCGCACCATGTATTCAAATCCACCACTCCATGGCGCGAGACTGGTGTTGGAGATACTGGCTAATCCTGAACTGAAAAAGCAATGGTTAGTATTCTTTTATCTTAATGTATAGTAGTAGACATGAATGTTGGGATCTCAAGGTCATCTGTGCTGTTGCCTATTTTTGGATCTGTTTGGCTGTACCAAGTGAAGCGAGGTGTGAGAGGGATGGCCCTATTCGCCCTGCGCTCGTTGATTGGTCGTCAGTTGAAATGAGGTAGGGCATAGGGCGACGTATGATCACATCCAACCTTTTGTTGGTTTGCAAACTCTTAGTACACTTGTGTGAAAGATTGTTAACAACAGGTGCATTCAAATAAAAAAAATATCTTATAATAAATCAAAATCAGAGCCAGCACTGAAATCGAAAGCAGGGATAATATCGGAGTTATGGTTAATATGGGATTATAGTGATATCAGGATTATTGTGATTGGTCGATATAAATAATAAAAGATTCAATGTCTATGTGGGCGGAGCCTCGGGTAAAAGATCATTTATAATAAGTGTAAATAATAATTGCCATTAAGTCTAATATTTTATTTTCATTGTAACATGTTTTCAATTTAATTTTAAAATCATTAAAGTATTATAGTCTTTTTTAACCAATGCTTTTTTTTTTAATTTTGCTTGAATTATAATGAGCAAATGTAATAAATGAATATTAAACATATACAATTTTTTTAAATATTTTTATACGAAACTGTATATGCACCTCTTATCTCCACCGCTGTGCTCAGACCCCAAGATCCATGTCCACAATTATAGTAGCTTTCCGTTTGCAGTTTCGCCCACGCGGACATAGAATCTTTTATTTGGAAGGAGCTTGCTGTCAATCCCTATTTCATTCCCACTTTCGATTCTAGTTCCGGTACTGTGCCTGATTTTGATCCTGACCTGACACTCGGTTCCGAGCTCAGCCTGTTCTCAATTCCGGTCCAGGTCCTGGAGATCAATTCTGACATGCGCAACATTAATGTCACTAAAGTGTAACTTCTTTCCAGTCACCCGATTTAAATTAAATAAAGTATATATTTTGCCTCTAGCCAAGCTCTATCTACTTGTGTAAACTGCGTTATATTTAAAAACTGTTTTCTTTAATATTACCTTATTCTTATCATCCCCTCCCCATTTTTCATGCATACCTTCAATGTACAGACACATCGGTTTTTTACTGTTATTAGAAATAGATTTCTTTCTAAAAATCTTCATCTATATTCAAACACTGCAATTATAATTGTCTATGTGTAAGTGCTAGTTTAAACTTTTCCCTGTCCCATACTTTATTACTCTACTAATTAGATGTAAGAGTTTTATATCAGTATATTTGTGTTAATGGATATTATTAATTTTTTACAAAAACAAATTGATGGAAAGAAATGGCTACTAATGAAAAATTCTATATACATTTGAATGTTTTGATTGACAATGATAATTGAAGAGAGGAAATCTGTGTACTCAGCACTACAAAAATGGAGTTATCTCGAAAATAAAACGATATACACAAGAATACTTTTTTTATTTTGACATTAATATGCATAAATATATATTTTTTTAAGTAAAGGTACTATGTAAGAAAAATAATTTGTGTATAATTTTTTTATAGATAAATGTTATCTTATCAGTTTTATATAATACTAGTTTTCTCCCGTAGCTCTCTCCACGTGGACATAGAATGAACTCTTTCGTTTTAAATATAGACTGATCACATTATTTTAATCATGTTATTATTTTTCAAGCTTTTTATTAGTGAAGAAATTTTCGAATTTGTTTTCTAGTTTGGTACAAAAGTACAAATATTCAGGCAAAGTAGAGAACAATGCTAGTTTTCACCAGTTTCATCCATAGTAATCAGATGAATGGTTAATGTTTGCAAAGAAAATGAACAAAATACACACTCATTGAAGATATTCTATCCTTATGCAAAATTTGATTTAAATACATTCAACCTTTTCAGTGATTGTCTTGTACAAACAAATAAACAGACACTTTATTTTGAGAGACATTCAGAATAAAAATTTAAAAACTTTAAATATAGATTAGGTACATCATGGAATAAATATTTATAATAAAATTTTACCACTACATCAAGCAGAATCACTATCATTTGAATGATCATTCTGTCAATCACTATTGTTCAACTAATATCTATGTCATGGTATAACCATAGAATATGATGTTTGAAAATATCATAGATTTTTTAAATAATAATTTTTGTAAAATAGAGATTTATAAATTTAACTAACCATCAATTTCAATAAAATTCTCAGGTTGGCAGACGTGAAGCATATGGCAGATCGCATTATTAGCATGCGAAAGGGGCTCCGTTCCGGTATTGAGGGCGCAGGTAATCCGCATCAATGGCAACACATCACAGACCAAATTGGCATGTTCTGCTTCACTGGACTTAAACCTGATCAGGTATGGTGTATATTCATGGTCAGGCATGTTGGTATATTCATAGTATATCCATTAGATTTCTGAGGTAGAAGAGGAGATACTTATATAAAAATTAAATTCAGAATAAATATTTGTGATAAATTTTGAAAGCCCTATAATATGTGGCTACTTCTTATTTAATGTTAAGATTCCCGATTAATGTTAAATAAAAGTTATTTTTTACTTTTATATAACAGATTTGAAGCCCCTAAAATTTGCATTCCATGTTTCTCTTATGGTAGTGCTAAAAACCATTAAAAGGAGGATGTGGAACCCAAAATTAATTTTAAAAGTGACTTTTTGAAGTATAACTTCTTTATGCACGTTTGACTTGGAGAGTAAGCTGATGCATGCATGACAAGAGCGTTACGAAAAGTGTGATCGGGCGAGGCGAACGGAACGCTATGAGAGGAAAGAAAATGGTGCTATTAGAGGAAGAGAGAAAGAAAATGTGCGCGCGCACCATTTTCTTTCTCTCTTCCTCTAATAGCCAATGCATGAAATATATATATATCTCAGTCAGTAGTTCATTTGCGAGCTTGCTAGCGTTACGCGAATGGTGATTTCTTGATTATTTCATAATTTTATTTTGTTCGAAGCTAAAGAAGTTTTACTTCAGTCATATGGTCTAAAGCACACTCTTTTTTTTTTTTAATGTACGTTTAAAAGGAGATAGTGGAAGAGGCTCTTAATTTTTATTGTTAATTTATAATGAACATGCTTGTGCAGAGTAGTAAATATTCATTATACATGAATAGTATTTGACAACATTTTAATCAATGATTATAAACTGAAACATCCACTCAATTCATTTAGTTATTTGCTATAATTTATTTCCATCATTTAGGTAATAATGCCCAAGCAAAATGAGTTATTCAAAAACTCATCCTATCTGACAATTAATATATTTGTACTGTCTTAAATACGAGATTTGTTAAAAATATAAGTAAATCTTTAATTAGGTGAGTATTATCATAAAAACAAGACAAGAAAAAGTTACTTTATTCTGACATACTTAAGACACTTTAAGAAGTATAAAAATTAGGATACATTATCCAATAAAATGGTATATTGTTCTTGACATTACTTAGAAATGAAATGTCATCCCATCCTGATTCTTCATAAACCCAACACCATTTTTACAAGCATAGACTACACTGTATGATTAAGATAACTAAAATTGACAACTGTGCAAAATAGTGGTGTAACTAACTACTGAATGTGAAATTACATAAGTGTGATTTGTTTGTTTGAACCCAACAACACTTGTTTGTTGGTGAAAAATTAAATCAAACTATTTAGAATGTAATAAAAAAATGGAAAAAACATTTGATATGAAGGGTGATCCATAAATTCTGTATATACATGTCCTGAGCTGTTTTTGTACACTTTTGAAAATGTAAGCCATACACATTTACCTTTAAGGCAAAAGAAGGAAAACAAAAAAAAAATTGCATTTATTTTTCTGAGAATGATGTGTATAAATAGTACCAATGAGCAGTTTTAAGTTTTTGCAGAAATTCTTAATCAAATAATGGCAAAAGCCAAAAATACATTAAAAAGGAATGGACACTATTTACAGGAAGTCTGCTGCTTCGTTATCCACCATTTTTAAAACTGTTAATGAATTTAAACTCTGCAAAAAACCTATAACAAAAAACCCATAGGATTGAACTGCTCAGCTATGAGGTGGCTTGTTATTTCTGTTTTACTAAATTATTAATTACTCAATATTTTGTATAGATGAGTAAAAAAAAGGAAACCTTGAGTTTCTAGCCCATTCGTCTCATGGTGAATCAGCATATGAAAAATAGGTGGAAATTTTAATGTCAAAAACAAATGCTTATAACGCATTTCAAGTGTAATTTCTATTACCTATGAAATAAAGCTATTTTTGACTTGATTTGCAAGCAGAGCGTCAAAGATGGCTCTTATTTTAGGCGACTTGTAGTAATGTCTTCATGGAAAATTATAGGAAAAGTGGATAAAATTAAATTAAGATAGTCGAGTGAAGGTCAAATTGATCAACGAGAGCCTTTCTAATTGTATCACAGAAATTATTCATGACCAACTTCATATGTCAATAACCGAAGCAAGCGAACATAAATTACTGGTTTACAGTTTCTGTTATCATATGGGGAAAATCACAGGATTATACTATGCTAATATTCTATAACAATCAAGAGCAAACATTAAAAAAAGAAGGGAGAAATTGGGCAAGGTGTGCTGCTTTTGAATAGTAATCTATTCAAAAGCAGCACACATTTGCCCATATTCTCCCTTCTTTTTTTTAACATTCTGAAAGTTTGTTTGAAATCATGGACCAGGAGCTAGTTCCTTGACACAAATTGATGGGAATCAATATGATACAGGTGAAGCACTGAAGGTGACCAAATATCCTGACAACCTACTTATATGTTTTAAAAAATTAACAAATCCAATAAATGCATTAAGGTAATGGGAGCTAGGTTGAAAAATAAATATAATTATTAATTAAAAAGAAATTACATCTATATTTTTTTGTTTTCATATTTTATACTAACTTCTATTTATGTACAATTAATAGATTTTAGTTGTATATAAATAGAAGTTAGTACCCATCTAGAAACTTGTTTGCTTAGTTGTCTGTTATTATTTTTTATATTGAAAAAGGTAATCATATCTGGCCACTATGCTGTCTTTGAAACACTGATGCTCAATATGTTAATAAACCATGTGATTATGAATTTCAGGTAGAGAAACTCACAAAAGATTTCCATATTTACTTGACAAAAGATGGCCGCATCTCTGTAGCAGGAATTTCTTCCAAGAACGTAGATTATGTTGCAGAAGCCATCCACAAAGTTACTTCTTAAGAATGACCTGTACATATCTTAAATAACTAAAGGCTAAAACACAGGATGTGAATGCAAATAGAACAGTATTTTTAAGGCAATGTAAGTCAGAATTAATTACCATATTGTAATTCTTTTTTAGCATTTTTTTGTTATAATTAATATACGCTTTACTATGTATATAATGTTAATTGAATTGTTTTTATTTGTTATCAAAAACTATATTTTTTTTTTATATTCTATGATTCAAATGAAAATACAGATATGAGTAAACTTTTAATGTTAAAATAAGTAGATAAAATAAACGTGATTGAAAAACACAAGAGTTTGTATTAACATGCTTCCAATGATTCAAACTATGTACCAACACTACGCATAATATTTACAGCTGGCTATTTGTGGTACTGCGCCATTTACAAATTAAAATATGATGCAGGTCAATCATCAACAATACCATACAAAAACAAGTTCTTAAAATACTTTGTACACGCAGCGATGTCTCCTCATAGGATTCGCATAAAAGATTTAAACCTATGAACAAATGATTTGATCGCATCGATCTTCAATATGAACACAAACATATTCGCCTGCATCAATATCCATAACCTTACTTAAGTATAACATCATCCAAATTTTGATACATACACACACATTGAAAACATAAATTATGCACAACTTTCTTATTAGTATGTCCATAGTAAAGTGATATTATCATTATTCGCTAATTAAATATGTACAAATTGTCATACTTCACACTAAATTAATTAATCATGGCACAATTTCTTTACAATGCAATGCCATTCTTTCCATGAAAGAAATATGTACCATATACAGAAAACTCACATTTTTACATACTAATTCAGACAATACATTGTTTAATAGCTTTTCTCAATTCCACTGATCATGAATAATCTAAAAGTTTGCTAATCAAGTATTAAAACAAAAGTTTATAATACTTTTAACAAATAGATTTTAATTAAAAATACTAATTGATTAAATATATTGTGTTCCAGACTTAGAAAGTATATGCAATCAATAATTCCTGTATATACAAAAAAAAAAAGTTATCAAATAACTTAGCCCTATAGAGTATGACAATTGAGCAAGAAAGTAAAATTTTTGATGTATTTAATGTCAGAATGAATAACTCTGTAAATATCTTAAGTTTTGAAAATGGCAAATTCCAGGTGAACACAAGTAATTGAATGTTTTGACAGAAGTAAAGAATTAAATTTGGTCTTTTTAAAAATATTGTACTATTTAAGTTTGATAATGATTGTCATTGAAGTGAGACTATAACATAATGTAGAAGATACTAAATGTCTCAATCTGCTTTAATTATTGTAGATATGTACTAATTAAAAATATTTAATGTATTAAATAAATAATTTGAAGGCAAGAATGCAATTTATCTTTAATAAATAAATCAATATTTGCAATGTAACTCAGAGGTTTTTGTAAGAGTATTTTTGTAATAAAAAAAATCCTGCAATAAACTATTCTAGTATGTATTAATTAGTATTTTGTATTTTCATAGGTGTAAAGAAAAATAAAATTATTTTATAAACTGAATAAATAGCTTATGAAACTACATAATAGACAAATGACTGAGCAAAATAAAAACTAATGTTAAGTATAAAATATTTATGGACGATGTTATAGTAAAAAAAAATTGAACATTATGAATTTACTAAATAAAATGCATGTTCTACTTCAAACTACTATTATGCCCATCCATAATTCACCTAAGAACCAACAATTAAAGGAGATCGCTTTCTGCATTCCAAATAATTGCATGATAATAAACCCTTGAAACACATTTAGCGTCATAATTTTTAAACATATTTTATTATAAAAAAAAAAAATAGTTTTGAAGATAAAATCATAAATAGTCTTGACATTTCATTTTGGATCAAGTGATGACTCAAAATTTTTTCTATTATGTTAAAATTTACGGATAAATTACTATTTTGCAAAACTAAAGGAAGCAGATAAAGAATAACATCAAATTTGCAATAGGCATGAACATCTGATAGGCATAAATACCAAACAATATAGGTTACCTAAAATACTTCATATTGAACATATTTTATTATCTAATTAACAAGGATAAAACATTCTATAAACAATTTTATTTAATAGCATTTAAATTCATTAATAATTATTTCGATTCTTCCCATAATCACAACACAAACTTTTGATTCAAAACATGTTATCAAGCACGCATGACAAAATCGAGTCGGTAATCATTTCATATAAATCAATAGATTAGCAAAAAAATGATACAAAAATACCATTGACCATTATTAAACAGAACAATTATCAATGCTCCGTCTTATGTAAATATAATGTACACATGGATCTATAGCTGGAACTGTTGGTTCAGTTGATTGCTATCATTCTCATTTGTTATGATGGCCACAATGGAAGGTAATAAAGAAGTTTCTATATAAAACTTTAATTTATTGAACATAGATCATATTCTAATGATTGATATGTAAGGCGTAAGCTAAGAGTACTTGCATAAGTTAAATTGGCTATTGGTTCATAGGTGAAATTCGACAATACCTTTTACAGTTTAGGATATAATATGTAAAATTGAAAATTTTAAAAATATATATATATTCTCATTTCGCATTGGAAGTGGAGGCCGCACTTATCGTTTTTTGGTAATAAATTAATCCATTAATGTGCGTGCATTCACTATGTTCATTTTTAGCCTTCTTAAAGAATTAGACACAAATTCCATTCTTTAATATTGAAATAAATTACTTAAGAGTGAATCATTATTTTGGAGAAATTCATTAATTAATTATTCCCACCTGAAATTAAAAGTAAAAACATTAATTTTCCAAAAAAGGATGACATGCATATTTTTCTTGTGATCTGTATTTTAACATAAATAACATTGATTATCAAATACAGTATTATACATAATTTTTGAAATATCAGTATCTTTATTTAGAAATATTAAGTAAATTATCATCTAAAACCCATTAATCAGTTCCCAAATAAACGTACAGAAAACATATGTACTGTTTTATAAGAAATGTTATTAAATGTTGCCAATATTCCAATTTTTATTAATGCATGTCATATTAATAAAAGAAGTAATATGAAATCCATTGATAATAGCAAAATAAAGAAAATTATGCATAAGACATTTAGCCTGTTTTACAAAGAATTTTGCTAATTTTTTAATGACGGCATAAAAAGTTTTGTTTGTATAATATCACAATAAAAAAACTATTTAACAAAATATGATAGTGTTAAATGTAAGAACTTTTATCTTAGACACAGAAGAACATTACATTTTAAAGAAATTTTCAACCACTTCTAATATTTTGTCTTTATTATTGCTTATTCGTTGAGGCTTTCACTTACAGTGTGAGTTGTACTGGGGACTTCACCGAGTAGCTGACTCAAATGCATGTCCAAACTCGCTTCTTTTATATCTCTAGATCCCTTGTTCTCCGGCTCCTGTGCAAACATTTCGTCTCCGGGCATCATACCTTCATCTAAATATGCAAACTCATCGAGATTTATATCTGATGAACTTATCGCTGTACTGTAAATGTCTATCCTTTTCCTCTGGGATTTGAGCTCAGCCACTTTTTCTGATAATTTTTCTTTCGCTTTGTTAAGAAATTCGGATTCGGATTTTTCTATTGTAAAATCTTTTACAGCCCCCTCTTTCTGTTTGTCAATAGCTTTTCCTTTATTTAAAGCAAATGAGGAGTCATTGCTTGAGGAACCTTCATCTTGTAGCTGACATAGTAGAAGTCTGCTAGCATGCGATAATCCCACAGAGCTGCCAAAACCATCGCCTGAAATGTGCATACAGATATTGTATTGTATGAATAAACGAAAAACAAATACTGAAAACATTTTATTGAAAAAACCTAGAAATGACCTAAAGAGTTCTATACTGACACATACCACTTGGTGTTGCCTGTTGCATGCTCTCCTGTGGAGAGTGTTTACTTTTTGTTTTATGACTACTGACTACATATTCTGTATCACTGTCGCTGGACATGCCGAGATCCAAGTGCAGCGAGTTCAATTTGTCAACGTTATCTTTACTTTTTCTCGTCACATTTTTCAGTTCCATATCCCAGTCTGCTACATTCGACGTATCTTTTGTACACATATCATTTTTGCTGAAACTACACTTATTTGCATCATCTTTCCCTATCATAGACAATTCCGTTTCATCTAATGGGACATCTACTCCTATGCTCTCCACGTTAGAGTCTAAACTACTTGCTGTACATGTCTCTTCTGTGATTTGATTGTCAAATAGCACGGGAGTATCTTCTGTGATCTCTTGTCTATGATTCTTATCATCTACTTTAACAGGTGTGGGCTTGCTAGTGTGAGTTTCTAAAATTTTAGACATAGTTGTCGTTCTAGCTGACTGGTCATTATTTAATTCAAGTACTATAACATTACCAGACGTGGCTCCTCCATCTTTTTGCTCTTGCTTTAACGTGTTTGAAGCTTGAAGTAATTGATTTACATTTTTTCCCATGATTATTTTTGACATGTCATTGCCATTTTTAGTGAAAGACAAAGTTTTACCGAGAGTTGCACCTTTTTGGACGACGATAACGTTACCTTTGTTTGTTGCAGGTCGTATTATTGCATTAGATGGTTTGGGTGTACTTGTAATAGGTTGAAGCCCTTTGACAGGTACTATATCTGCCATATTAGCAGTTTTAATGGGTTCTACACTTACAATTTTTGCATTTGTCGCAGATACAGCACTGACTGCACTGGCTTTTGATATCGCTGGTTGAATAGGTTGTTTGGGAAGTTGAACAAAAGATTGTGAGGTTACCGGTACCAATTTAATTGTAGGTGGAATAGTCTTTAAGTGTAAGATTGGCACTGTTTGTCGATCTGTGACTGTTTTTGTTCTGCTTTTTGAAGGCAACACAACCATTTTTTGTCCAGATTTTGGATTGAGTAAGAAAGTTTTGGCTGAAACTTTCAAGTCTGTGGCAGGGAGACCTTTAGCAGATACATTTTCTGGTATTTTTGGGGATACACTATTAGTACTGACAGTCACTATGGATTTACTGATAGGAGTAGTCGCAGATGTGGAACTAATAACAATTTTAGAATTTGCTATGCTTTGTTCTGAAGACTTAGAGACAACAATCATTTTTTCAGAAGAAAGTATTGTGGGTAGATTTTGGGTTTTAGGAAACGGATTCATTATTTTAGTGGGTATAATTTTTCTACCAACTTTGTGTATTGAGCTAGGAGCTACCACTACAGGACGATTAGGAATAAATTTTATGGCTTCAGAAGTTTTTTGTAATACTTTTATGTCAGAACTTGGTTTTGTATCAGTTACTATTTCTCCTCTTTTCTTTATAATGAGATGACAGGGTTTGGTGTTGAGAAGTTTGGGTATTGGAGCAGCTTGAGCTTGGAGGGAGGCAGGGTCATCAGAGTGAGCACCATCTGACACACCAAGCTCATGAGGTACTGTGGCTGGCTGTGTTAAGAGCTGCATGGTTGGAGAGTCCATCATCATTCCAGGCGGTGACATAAGTTTAGGTTTCATTTCATCTATATAATCAGTTTTATGCTTATGACCTAGCACTGATTGGGCATAACTCGCTTGGAATGTGTTAGGTGGGCCTGTGTACTCTACTTGTGTTACCCCTTGACTATAAGGCTTCGCTGAAGAAATGGGAAGTTCTTGTGATTTTTTGATTTGTGTTTTTGATAAGACAATCTGTGAAGAATGCTTTGTGCTCTGTTTTCTGCTGTGTTTAGTTGACACAGAACGTGGTATTTGTGCTTGATTTGGTTTGCTAGAAACTTTTCCTACTTGATTATATGAATGTTTTGATTGTTGCTGTTTACCTGTAAAAAAAAATTAACATCAAATAAAAATATGCATTCATTACACCAAATTTTATGAATTTTGTTTTTTAATTTCAAAACATTAACTTACTAGGTGTCGGCTGTGAATACTTGGAATATATTTGTGATAAATTTGGGTGTTTCTGATTACTATTAATAGTTACATTTCTGATATTTTTTACTGGTGTTGTAGCATTTTCTTCTATTACATTACTATTTTCTGTTATTTTTCTTTTACGGCCCATAACCTCAGTTTCCCATATCTGGAATTGCAAACATTGAAAAATCACAATGTACATTTCTAATTGTTGAATTAAATTGGAGAGAAACATTAAAAAAATTAAAAATAACAGTCAACATACTTTAGTTGTTTGATCTTCCATTATTATTGGAGGGTATATTAATTCATCTAATGATTCATTTGTATTTAAAGCTGCCTCGGCAGTTTCCCCTTCAGCTTGAGGCATTTCTTCTTCATTACTTTTTGGAGCTACAAGTTTTTCAGCTTCTAATCTCTTTTTGATCTCTTTATTTTCTGCAGCAGCAAGTTGCGCTGCTTTATCTGCTATTTCTGTATACATAGTCTGTGGTATGCCTCGAGGCATTAGAGGTACCTTTCTTCTCCCTTCGCAAATCCATCCCAATCCTGTGTTAGGCCCAGCTAATCTAAAATTTGTAAATCATTACAATGATAGTAGCATAATATTTTAACCACAAATTCAGATTTAGTCAATTTGAATAATATAAACACAAAATGTAAAAAACTATTTCACTTTTCCACTAAAAAACTAATTACAACAGAAAATTAAGTATTAATTATATTTATACGACATTAAACAAAATCATAGCAATTATGTGGAAAAAAATGCTATAGCATAGATTTGCAGTGTATATTGATTTATAACTGAATCCAGTAATGAAAAATTTATTCAATTTATTCATTAAATTTACTTGACTCCAATAACAGTATTTTTTTTAAATAAATTAATACTAATTAACACCAATTTCAATTATTTAAATCTTTTTAGTAACTTTAAAATAATAAAAACATTGAGCTAATTAAGAAGTCTAATTCTTTGCACTTCTTAATTAGCTAAAAAAAAAACAATAAGTTCATATAAACAAAATATTTGAAATGGATATTAAGTTAGGTAAAATTGTACTTTCTAAAAACATTTTTAATGTGATTAAAGAATTTGAATTTTTTAAGAAATTGAACGAAATAACCACATATTTCATTCAATTTGCTAAATAGGTTATGTGTCAATATATGATTCTAATTTTTGCAAAAAGGGCTTTATGAATAAATTTTAACATATAATTTTCACATAAAACAATATTTATACATACAACTAAAACAAAAGATTGATTTTAAGTACAGTCTGTAATAACAATATACATAATGGACTAATTAGGCAAAGCTATAAAAACATATTAGCCTATTAAGCATTTTGATTATTTCATGCTAAAACCACCCATACAATAATAAAAATAAACATACTGCTCAGCAATAGTAGCCAAAATTTCATCGTTTGCGACACGACGCGCCTCAGCGCTATGCCGATCGTGGCTTATATGCAGAACGGCACGCAATTCCTCGAGCAATTTTTTTGTGTTGTCTTCTAGTGCCCCCTGCGCTCGAAATACACTGATCATATTCGAATATGCTTCCAGTTCTAAAAATAAATAATCATCGCACATAAACATTAAAAGTTTTAAGCATGAAACCAACAAAAAGAGCCAAATTGGTTTTCTAATTCTGAACAAAACTATAGGAGGGAAAATGAGTAGTATTTATAAGACTAAATATATACCAAGTCTTCGAAGAGTTCGACGACAATCGTCGCGGCTCATATTAAAAGCATAGGCCACATGTTTAAATTTCTCTAATGAACATTTAAATTAAATTCTGTGACTATTACAATTCAAACATATTTCAAGAAATATACAATTGGCAATTATCCATACTGTTTACTTCAAACGCCAATTCGTTCATTTTGACACCTTCAAATAGACATGCAAAAAAATAACGGATGGCTTGTGTCTTGTCTATGGCATTTGGAATACCATATATCAATGTAAAAATGTAACAAAAGTGGACAATAAAATTTGTTTTCACCCTATAAACGTAAAATGGTGAAAGTGACATTTTTCTTCGTAAAGGGAAGAAAACTGAAAGTGGGTTTTATATTACAATTTTATGTTTTAATTAATAAGAAAAAATAATGAAAATCAGTGTGTCATAAACATGTTACTTACAAATTAATGAAAGTTTACTAAAATAATGGTGTTTCCCGAAGGAACAAAACCACGCGAAGATTTTTCAATTAATTATTGTATCATTAGATAATAAATTAGGTACTCTAAAATGAAATTAATAATTTATATGATAGTAAAAATAAATGAATTTTTGTTACCAACAAAGTGCAGAACAAATTCCAATGCAAAATATTATTTGAAGAATCTTTAAATTCAAATATTAGTCGATTTTGCTTTCTATAACTGCAAAAAAATAACATAATTTTGATAGTAAGTTAACATTATTAGAATAACAATTTCGAAATTCTATTTCGAGAGCAGAGACGTTAATAATTAAGAATTTGTCAATTCTTAAATTGGATTTTGGTCGTACACACCTACATATCAACGCAAATACGAAATCTATAACAAAATGAAAAAAAAAATATATGTATATTTGAATCATGGTATTTGTTTTCCTAAAATAGTTACCATCATTTTCTCTAATAATAGTAATAAGCTTATAAGAGTTTATTCTGTTTAATTTTATTATTATTCTATTAAGAATCAAGATTAAAAGTTTTATGTTTGATAATACACAAAATGGAACAAACTTCAATCATATCGTACTATTTACAACATTCTAAAGGCATATTAATGATTTTTTTTTCAAATGCATAGCTGTAAACAGATCTAATAGGACAGATTACATTAAAATCTTGATAAGTATAGCCACACAGATCAGCATCACTAGCTGTCAAAAAGCCACATTCAAATGAATGAGTTCCTTGGATTCTAAAATATTAAGTCACACTTTAATTTCATTACCATGAAATCATAATTAATTACAAATATGTCTTTAGTGATATGCTATAAGTAGCCAAATTTTAATTTTTGTATTCTGGATATGGTTAATGTAGAATACAGATTTGTTTCATTTTTCCAATGAATTATTTTCTATTCAACAGTGTTTTTAAAAATCTGTATTTTATTTCAGTTTCCCCATCAAATCACAACGTATCATCACATTATTACATACTGATTTAAAAGAGTTGTAAGGACTTTTGATAAAATAATTTTCAATAAAATTCTTGTTAAGTGACTCGTTCTGTAGTTTTGCTAGTTGCTATCTATTTAAGGAGCCGCGTTCCGTGGTACAAATTTTAAAACTTAAATTTCTTTACTGGTCCCATTAATTTAGAAATCGGGTATCACATACTTCGTCCTTGTAAGTGGCTAACACATACCTAAGTCAGTATTATGTACACTACCTGAGGCGCCTTGTTGCCCAACGATCCGTAAGCTCTTAAAATATAGTTTACACTTCTTACATGAGTTATTTATAAAATTATTTGCATTGCACCGCACATTTCTTGTTCAATTGTTTTACTACCTGTACCTCAATTGCCCCTTAACAATAAATATTCAAGTAGCACGCGACTTAACATTTAATCCACCTAGTTATTGCATTATACAAGGTGTTTGAAAGCTGGGTGCAAAGCCTTAAAGGGCCGTTAGTATAGACCATCCAGAACATTTTGAGCCATATTTGTCCTAATCAAAGTCTGATATTTTCTTAGGGAACTTTTACGATTCTAGTACAAAATCCCAAAACTTCCCAATTAAGTGCCAGTAACATAAAGTGTAAGCGGAAACGTTTCTTTTTTTGGAAAAACTCGAATTAACTAAAAATGTTTATAACAAACAAAAATATATACTTAAGTGTTCGGGTTAAACATTTTTTTTCAACTGCATTAAGCTTTTTAAAGGATTTTATTAATAAATACAATTTACGCTGACACGCTGAAATAGATAAAATATATTTTATGGTCTCGTGTGTGACCATAAAATAGAATGAAAAGTACAGAGGTCAGTAATGCACAGGGGCGTAGCTACCGCCGTATCTGCCGTATCAATTATACGGGGCCCCCAACGTGCGTAAGCAAAAATTAATAAAAACTTCTCAAATTTTTCTTATTTCATAAATAACAAAACTCAAAAAGCAATTTCTTTTCCCGCGTAAAGCGTGCGTTCAAAGTTGGCAGCATTCCTAACAGCAATCATGGACTAAGAAAGCATGTTAAAGTGATAAGGTTGAAGTTTGAACATTTTGGCAATAAATGAGAGACGTACTATGATCTATTTGACAGTGAAAGAAAAAAAATGAATATTAATGTAATTCGCCGTACATTAATAATTACGGTTGCTATGGCAACGATGAAGATGGTGTACAAAGCCCTTTAGTACTTAATGTATGAATAAAATATTAAGGTCATAACTTATTTTTAATGAATTTTTCAATTCTTTGATGATTATTTTGTTATCCGGAGCACAGTCGAATCCAAAAAAATCCCAAAAATCCTTCTAGCCGTTCTCGAGTTATAAATGGTGCAACTAACACAACTTTCTTTTATATATATATATAGATTTGAATTGTTTGTAAAAAATTTCGAAAAAGTGACAGATAGATAATTATGATGAATAAATATTTCTTTTAATTGTATGTATTTTTTTTATGAGAAATCTTTACCATTCCTAAGGGCCCCCAAACAATTTTTGATACGGGGCTCCGCCAAGGCAGCTACGCTTCTGGCAATCCCATAACTCTTTAACTACATAGTAAAATTAGAACTTCATTCTTAAAGTCACTATTCTGAGGTTAAAACCTACGAAAAACAATTAAGAAAAAAATAATAAAGTCAATGTTAAGCTCGGCGATCAAAGTCTTGGAGCAGAACTTTGACCTCTAGGTTTTCAAAGTGAAAAATTATTACTTTACAAGAAATAAAAAAATAACACTAGAAATCAAATGGTGTTGTTTTAATCCGGCTGTTGAGCAGTCGGATGTTATGGTTTTGCTTAGATATGTAAATCCTTTTTCTTGCATATATGGCAGCGTATTATAAAAGTTGTGTAATTCTTTAGAAAGTACTTGTTTTGGGGACGTCGTATAGTATTTTGAGTTATTAAAGACATCATTTTCATACGTAAAGAGAAATTTGACGTCACAGTTAAATATTTTGTGTATTTCAGGTAAAGAAAACCACCTTGACAAAAATGCAGTTTTACTGTTAAATTGGCACCTTGTTCATACAGAATACACTGTTTATTTAGAACTGTCGGATTATTCACGTACAAGCCTAATAATTTAGTGTAGCTATGTATATAAATTGGCATCATTTTTAACAAATTAGTGGTTAGTATGAAACATTTTGTAAGGATATGACGCTCTTACTTTTTTGTATGCGAAAACGTAGTTATATAGCAATTAATGAAATACAGAATTAGATAATTTTCGCTCTATTGCACTATGCACCGAATCGCATTCTATTTGTGTCTGCTTACGTTTCTCAAACTTTTGAGTGATGTTGACTTTGTGTTTTCTACTGTGATTAAGGAACGCGTTATAAATTACGTCGCCTTCTGTTTTATTAGTGCATCCTTCAAACCTTCAGAAACACATGCTTTGGTTTTCTTTGATAAGCAATGTAGCTCGGATAATCGATCATCAATTGAACTAATGGTGTAAAATGCTTACAGTGAGATCTACATCCGTTTCTGTGAAACAATAATAAGTGAAATGGCGTGAATTCAAGTTAAACACGATAAAATTATGTATATATTTATTTAGTTTTAAAGTAAGAAGGTAGCTGTCCACTTAGATCAAAGGAGATGTTTCATATTCCGCCCTTTATTAGTAAAATGCATTTACCCTAAGCTTTTTAAAAAATCGTTTAATATTTTTATTCTGTTACTTTTAGGCTAGCTATATTTTGCTAGTTAAGGTATTTTAATAAACATGTTCATATACATTACTTTCTGTGTGGACACCACAAATATCGTTATTATTTTTATATGGGAATTAAATTATTGCTGTTGAAAATTTTGTCAAATACATAATGTGAAATTGAAATGATATTCCCTAAATTAGTGGAACAGGTCTGTCTAATCAAGAAGCTCGAAATAAAGCTTTCTAGTGTCCCTTTGTGCGTAATATGACGGCATTTAAGCAATAATTTTAAGTAATATAAAAGCGAAAATCATTCAATTTGTCCTATTACACCTCTATCCTTATTTGCTGGATTGTTTGTTTCTGAATTAAAACCAGCATTGCTTGTTTATGCCCGCATATTACATTAATGGTGATATTTACGAATTTGTATTTTTTCTTCATTTTTTTATTTGTAAAAAATAATTCAATTAGGTCTCTTGATGGGACTTCACAAAGGTTCCTATAAACGTTCTTTTTTTATCCCAATTAAGTTTTGTCCAAAAGTGTACATGAATAAATTTGCCTGTATTTTCGGCACAACTTACTCAGTTTTTTCTTTAATTTAATATTTGAGGTTAGACTCAACTTTATATTTAAATAGATATAAAATCGTATTTGATTGATTGAAATTTCTGGTCACACTGTTGGAACTCTTATTCTGAAATAACATTGTGATCACCAATAATAATCAAATTGAGAGCACAATTTATTTCGGTGCATAATATAGATGTTATTCCCCGTGGATCTACCAGTAAAAAGTTTCAATATAGATTTTAAAACTTTTTACTTGTAAATTCACAATAATTCATTATATTTTTGATTTATTAGTAACATTGTCATCTGCAAAAGTATCTATATTGTTAATTAAAGAGGTACAAAGTAAATGTCAGTAAAACTATAAGTCAACAGTCGGTTACAAAATTTATTTACCACAGCCGTTCTTGAGTAAGGAACTTATATTCATTGTCTCTTTTAATACACAGATGCCATAGATATATAAAAAGAAAATGCACAGTCACGTACTACTCCAATCTTGAAAATGGCTCAAACTATACATGATGTCTCTGTATTACATTTTATGATACCTCTTTATAAAGAAAAGAAGGAATGGAACATTATTTATCATTCAGTATCTCAACAGAAATGTCATAGCAAAAGGTTCATTTTAAATGCAAAGAGAAAAGTAACGATGATTTAGTTACTGGAAGACAATAAGTTTTACTTTTTACAATTTACACGTGTTGTTCTTAAGTAAGGTATCAGTGGAGTGGTTTAATATTATTTTAAATCTTCATTATTGTTTTAGTCGAATGTATGAAAATAATCACATGATATTTTTCTCATAATATAGCTTAATATAGTAATTACTTAATAGCAAAGTTATTATGAACCTTTAATTTCGCAATACCGGTGAAGATAAACATGAAAGAATTCAATAATTTCAAAGGTGTATAGAATATAGTGATTTGAATTTTCTTATTATTTATGTTATAAATATTTTGATGAATATAATACTTATGTATAATTTGCTAAAAACTAAATTAAATATAATAAACATTTTTTTGAACGGGTTTAATCTATTGTATGACTTCCTTATAGAGGTAATTTTAAAATTTGTATAAACAAAAATAAATAAATAATAAAAAGCAGCTCCATTAGTACAAAACAGTCTTTATTGTTAAGCGACCGAATAATGTGACAACGCAAGAAATACGAGAGCAGTGTTGTTTAGGTTTATTTCTATTAAGTCAGTGTGTATCTCGCTTTTGGTGCTACTTTAAATTCAAAATACAAAATTCTTATCGAATACTCATTTCAATATGTGATTGAGCACCTAATATAAATAAACTAAATTTTGCTCATCAAAAATAAGAAATAGCATCCTATTTCATAGTCTTTACGTATTACTTTTGGATTTTTAACAGACACATCGCAACGGAAGGTGCGACGAAACTAAACTGAATGTAATGAGTGGCAAACTGTCTGTTTTAGCATTCACTTATTGCGGCCGTTTTTAGTTCGGGACTGCATCTTTTTTCATAGATCAATGACTAATGAAGAATTTACCATCCCTTACACTCTAGCACACCACAGAACAAAATAGATCTACACGATAGTTGTTGTCTGTTGATGTGTCTTCTGTTTGAAATGGTTGATGACGCTCACTCTTTTGTCAATTGTATTCAACACGCTGGTCGTCGTTGGATTTGAATTTCTAACAATTGATTTCTAACAAGTCGAGAATATTTGTTTTATTCGGATTAACTGCGCAGTTTAATGTGTTAAAATGGATGATGTTGAAGATTTAGTTCACTACATACGATGTTTAAAAGCAGGTTTTAATGTAGATGAATTTAAAATGAAAGTGAAAGAACTTAGTGATATAGTTGATGGATCAGGCATTGATTACGAAAATTTTCATACTTTATTTAAAGTTTGGTTAAATTTATCCATAGGTAGGTCGTGATCATAAATCGTACTTGGATTTTTTTTATAATACTTTTGAATTTTACTTCCTTTTTCATTAGTCTATACACAGCGTTTCTAAGATTTTTTAATTTTAATGAAATCTAATACGTATTTATCAAAAAGGTATTTAATTTTATATGTTTGAATGAGTTTTTATTTATAATTATTTATTTATCTTTAAATGAAATAACTGATGAAACAATTAATACTTTTGGATAGGTGTAAGAATTTAATGCTTTCAAAAACTTTGCCTAAAATGCAAAACATAAGTCAAGTAAATTTTTCCTTGAGTGTATCCAAGTACACTTATTCCAAAATGAATGGGATTTTATAAACTCTCATTTACTTCTAGTTTATTCTGAAAAAAATGTGAGCTTTAAATTACACATTTGCAGTAAAATTAAATAGATGGCGAAAAAATGAATTAATCATGTATTTAAATCAAAATCTTAATAATAATTCCATGTATTTCCAATAAAACAACAATAAATTCGTTTTAAAGCTATAACAAAATGGAAGAACATAGGAGAGTGTGTAATTCCACGAGAACAAGTCGAGCCTTGTACTGTAAAGTATGCAACGTTGGCTATTGGCCAGTTACGAAGACCAAACAAGCTTTTCAAGAATTGCATTTGTTCTTGATTGGCTAACAGGTATGTAGTAAAATTGCTTCACATTTGTGGAGGAATATAATCTTGTGAAAAGATATAGAAATTGAATGTTGATCAAAGAAGTCTATTTATGTTCATTACTTATAAGCTGCAAGTTTTTATGATAAAAAAGGGCTAACAATTTGACATTTTGAAATTTATCAATTTTATTATTTTTTTTTAGTGGTGGATAACTTATTGTAGTAATGTACATCATAATTTGGTTTTAATAATAATGTTTTAAACTTCAAAAGTTATAAAAAAAACCAAAGTATTTTCATTTAGTCATTAATATAAACAGTTTCAGTGACATAAAAGATGTGAGTGCACATTATTTTCAGATTGTATTGCTAATTATTAGCTTTTGAAAAAAAAAATGATAAGCAATACAGAGGACTTAGGTAGGTTTCAAAAATGCTTTAGTTTCTATTTTTATGAAGTAATTTATGAATGGTCTCTACACAATTAACATAGTGTAAAACACCATATTCCTAAATAAACCACCATATGAAATTTTATTGCAATTCATTTTTATAATATGTATGTTGACATCAAATTATTCAATGTTTTAATCCTTCAGAATGGACATTTAAATTATCAAATAAATATTAATTAATCCCTCTTCAATGCATCTATTTGGGAATCTCCAAAAATGTATATCTCTTTATAGTCAGCTAATGCCTTACATTGCTTATAAGATTCTAAAATTTTTTGGGAATCTAAGGCTTGATACAAATAATAAATTTTAAGAATATAATCAATTTTTTTATTACTAAAGAAAGCTTATTTTAATTTTTTGTTGTTTAATATTAATATTACATAATATTTTTAATAATTACTTATTGTTTTCCTTATGTTATGAAAAGCAATTATCCATTTTTACTTGATTATTGAATAAACAATTTGTTATGAACCAATATTAAAGGAATATTAAAACAAGCTGTTTCATAATTATGAAATAAATTACATTTTTCATTAGTTTCAAATAATTTTGTGCACTTAAACTTGCTATTTCCTTTCACTTTCTCATCATTTTTATGAAAATTATTTTTAAATATCATAGGTATAACAAGAACATTTAAAATTTTATTCTCCATTCATTTTTATTCTCCATTAAGCAAATAAACAAACTGAGCTTTTAACTGTAACTCAACTTAATTGTCAATTAGTTTGGGCTGTGTCTTGCTATAGTCAGTCTACACTTTGTATGTGTGTGTTTATATGTCTATAGTGTCTATGTTTTTGTCAAATTTTGTAAAATATTTGATTTATGACTCGAATCACACCAATTCTAATTATTAAAGATTCATGTCTGTCTCTATCTCTTTTTATAACTTAAGAACAGTTTGATAATATTTTAGTAAAATTTTATTATAATCTCCACTTCTCACTACTTTTAAAGTTTTTATCGACTAAGTCGATAAAAAGTCTGTTTATTTGTGATAGCTAATTTCCAAAAAACCTAAATAGATTATAATCAAATTTTGCATAGGGACACACTATCTTCAATGAGTGTGTAATTTGTTCTTTTTATTTTCATACCTAAGCCATTCATTATATTACAATGAAATTGTTGATGTGTTGTATGCGCAAACGGGAAGGTTTCTGAAAGAGACATAAACCTGTATTTATACTCGACTTCATCACCATATTTGTACTACTGAACCAAATACTAAACCTAGTCTAAAATTTTTTCCCCTAATAAGAAGCTCCCTGAGTAAAAGAGACCATTAACATTTGCCTTCATCTACATATTTGTGCTATTACAGATTCTAAAAATTCTTTTCCCTTAAAAAGATTGGGATAAAAACCCACATTGAGTAGAAATATTAATTTATATTTTTACTTTTAGTAAGTAAGGTAATGGATAGAAATACACTACACACACACACACAAATTGCAAATAAATATATACATTAACTCTCAATATGAATATATAAAGGTCACTTGAAAATATTGAGAGATGCTTTTGAAAATTTAAAAAAGTGTATAAGCATCTTTAAAAATGAATATTTTGAACTAAAAATTTAAGATATTTATCATTTATTTATATTGGTCCAAAAAATTTTTTCGTAAAGTCAACTAAGTCAGGCTAGAGATAACTATATGTATATATGCAATAAAATTAAAAGGAAAACGATCACTGCTGGGAAGGTTTTACAAGTTAATAAGTTATAGTTGACCAACTTGGAAATTTTGCTTTTACTGCTCCAAGCACATTTTATAAAATGTATTTAGAGAAATAAAAGCAAATTTTTGCATTAATTGAAAATCACTTAAATGAACAATATAAAATTATTAAAATATAAAATCATATCATCAATTATTAACAGTCATCCTATGAGGGTCCATTCGTAGACATCATTAGCTGTGTAAGCCGTGAACTCAATTAATAGGTTTATAGTATCAAACAAATAAACCTTCAGAGTCAATGTGTTGTGACAAGCAACTATGGCCAGTATTAAACATCAAAATATATTGCATGTTTGGATTGTACTTTTACCTAATATGAAATCTGGACATTATAGTTATAAATGCTGTGGCTTTGAAATAAACATTTACTGTAATAAACATTAACCAGAAATAATGAAGATTAAGAATATGTATGCCTTTTCAGCTGCCATGGACACAGATTCAATTGATATGGTTACCTTGGAACAATGGATATGAGGTGTTTTATACAATTTTTCAGTTTAACACACTGGTGAGTATCTTTAACCTTTTGAGTGTTCTCTTGTCATTGATAGGCAAACAAATGCCACAGAATAAACCAGATCTTTCGACCTATTAGCAGTCATTTTGCATATGCTTATTGAGTCAATAAATATCACTTAAATGCCAACAATAAGATTAAAAGAAAGATGCATTAATAATTTCTAATTCTTTTAATACTGATGTTCACTAAAGCATTGTTCAGATATATATTAAAAATATATATAAAATTAGCTTTGATTCTAAGTTCTTGGAACCTAAAGTGTTTAGGTCCACATAAAACTTTATAACAAGTAATGATGGTTTTATTTTTCTGTGGAGGTATTAAAGCAGAAAATTAAAACTTGTGTTTTATTGTTATTATTGTTTACACCTAACGAACAATCAACTTATAAAGGTAAAACAGTATCACATGGTTCAGTTTGCTTCTCATGAGACTCATTAAATATCTGAATTAAAATAAATAGTGCATGCATATACTTTTGTGAAGCCTTAATCAGTGTTCCATGCATGAACCAGAACAATGTGTTTTGCTGGACATTACTTTCCAACTACTCCGTCTTTTCCCTGAGATGCAGGTCCAGAACCCCCATCAAACTAAAGGCCTTGTTCCAATTGATAATTCCAATTCTACCAGTTGGCAAGGAATAGTAAATATTATCGTCATTGTGAATCCATAAAGTATAATTTAATTTTTGTAAATCGTCAATTTGCTATAAATTTTTTAAATATTTTTTTGTCCAGGCACCGCACGTTTTAAAATTACTGTACACATTGAGCACACCATCGGACGTGAATAGAAGAAGGGTGTTAAATCTCATCACATTGGCTCAAATGAGGGAGGCAAAGCGAGTATGTCTATTTCTAATTTTTATGTTTCTAGATGTATTTATTGTTATGTCAGAGTTTTATTATCCCACTGCGGAGAGGTATACTTTTGAAAGATCATTTTATTTCTGATTTAAGGGTTTGAACTTTAGGCCACTGGCCATTACGCTGGCCTTTGCCAGACGCTAATGACTCATTACCAAATGCCATCATAATGTTCCAGACTATCAGGTTATCATGCTTTCTGAGGCACAAAGTTTATAGTTTTACAGGAGTTAAGTTAAAACTCGGCAATTAATTCCTTCAGAAGGTGATAGCAGGTTTGATATTCATTAAGTGTTCAATGGATTGATGAGATTTCAAATTCAGTAAGATTAAACAATTCTCTATGTATCTCGGAGAATACCTTAAATCTTCGTTTTATGGAGGTTGTCACCATACTGCTGATAAAATTTGCTTGCTTACTTGCTGCAACAAGTTTAAGATTCAAGCATCTCAATCGTAAATAGGATTTTGGTAGGAAACTCTTTGTAATGAGGTTACAATAACCTAATGTCTATTTAGAAACTGAATAGCAATATAGCACACTAAAGAAATCTACAAATCATCCCTTTTTTTTCAGAGTGACCTTAAAGGAGTGCAGGTGCTTTTGGGTCTTTTAAATCTTACAAACCTGAACTAGTGCCAGAGGTGTGCCCGCTGTGCCCATTGGCAGTTGTTTTAAGAAACTCAATACTACCATCTTGAATAGGTTTAAAACTAATCAGGTAAATTGATTGTTACATAATTGGTTATGTAAAAGTAAATAAGTGTGATTTTAACAATAATGCATGTGGATACAGTAAAAATATTCCTATATTGTCAAATGGGATATGGGTCTCAGTTTTGATTTGTAATAGTGTGGACTTTTGATTTCGAAAACTAATCAAAAGTGTAAGTAATTGCATTGTCTGTTCACTATCCCGATCTGTTATTTAATCTTAACCTTATTGGATATAAGTCAATCGTATCAATTCAGGCAACATGTAAAGCAATGCATCATGTTTTAAAAATATTTTACTATTTCAAAATAGATTGTTGTTTGCAGAATAACATTTAAAAGTTTATGAAACTTTAAATGTTTACACCCTAATTAAGACAGCTATTTTAGGATTGGACTTAACAAATGCAATGGAATATTGTAGGTAGTCTATTCTTTCTCTTAGTTTTAAATTTGTTTGTGTTTTCAATTATCAAGTAAAATATTGTTTATTTTGTGTCATTATTACAATAGCCTTTTACATATGTTATCCATTGTTAATGCAATCCAGTTTTAATCTTTTGTATTGTTGGGTTCTGTCTAAAGCTTTAATCTTTCTACTATTACACCCCATAAAATTACTCATTGGAAAAAAAGACATATCTAAAACAATATTTGAAAAAAGGTTATGATGAGATTTTATTTAAAAATAATAGTGAAAGTTTAGGAAATTCAAGATAAGCGAATTGGGAAATAGATAGTTAATATGTAATAAAACGTTTAGTGGTATCCTTTTAGTATAAACAGTTATTTGAAACCTTTGTTCTAAATATGGTTTTAATATATTTTTATATATATATTTTATACTTCTTCATTGAAGTACTACATGCTGTACTGAATCACTCTAGGTATTTGAAAATTATTGATTATGATTTAAATACTTTCAAATTATTGGATATATCTATCTTTCATATTTCTCTAGTAATAATTTAATTTGGGAATACTTTTTATATTATTGTAAGTAATATGTTTGTAAATATTGTTTGTTGAATTGATGATAATTTTTTATGTCAGGTTTTGATTTAAATTATGTTTAATACTCTGATAATAACATGCAACATAGTCTTTTATTAAGAGATCGTTTAAACAATAGTTTAGAAGATAGTTTAAAGAGAAAAATTGGTAAAAATCTATTAAAAATTTAATATAAATCTGAAGCTCTCAATATGTTTTAGAAAATCTTTAGAAGATTAATTTTGAAGATCTTTAAATAAAACTCCTTGAGTTGATTACAGAAGGTGTATTGACATCAATTTGCATTATGTATTGAATATGTATATATTGGACGCAGTAGAAACATTGTTGAAATCAACACACAGCCCTACACTATTACTTTTTTTTTTCTCCTGTGACAAGGGGGAGGTAAAAAATGTTTATCTCGCACACTCTCGCGCCCGTATGCATGAGTAGTGTGGAGCTTGAAACCAACTAAAAAAGTCCCTCTGAAAATGAAATTGTTGGATCGGCTATGCTGTGTAGTCGGACGACTATATAGCTTCACCGAGTGCGGCCGGACGACACATGTGGGTGTCGACGGCGCGTGACATGCACTGGACGACATCTGAAGGGAGTCGTCTCGGCATAGGATGTCACAGGAAACCGTCGCGGGTCGGTTTCCTTTCCTCCTACCTGGCACGGAGGCGGTTAGCGGCGGCCGGGTGGGATAAGGGATCTTAAGTCGATAATCTAACTAACGGGACACTATTACTCTGTCGGATTATGGATTAATTTGGTTAAGAGAACATGGTAGATAGTTTTATTGAATTTTTGATCAAGTAACAGCTGTGTGTTAATATGTTCTTGTTGATGTGTGTTAGTAAACAAAACAAACACTGTTGTCATTTAATCCAATAAGTTTGTGTAACTGAACAGTTCATTGCGTCTTTTTTTATTCTATTCCAAATATATAAGTATCAAGTAATAAAAATAAATTTTCTATACATCCTTTTATGTAGCAGATAATTTTTCTCAATAGACTCAAAGTTTTGGGTCTAATTTTTTACTAGCGTGTCTCTTTAATTTGGCTGTCAAGAATTCTGTTAAGTGTATGCTTAATGAAGTCCATTAGTCCATCCAGTAATATTGATAGAGGTTCTCCTGAAACTCATAGTTTAAGATCAGCTCTGTTAGTTTGATAATTCATGTATATGTAATATTGTAATTTTGCATTGTATGATTTTTAGGCATTCCAATATTATTGTTTCAGATTCGTAGGAATATTTCCATTGAGAAACCGATGAGCCTTCGATGGATAAACCCCAACACAGTGGTAAATTTGATTATGAAATCTCATAAATAATACAAAATAGCTCATTTAATAATAATTATAAACATATTGAGTTAGGTGAAAATTGTTTGATTTTAGATAGCTTATCGCTATTCTATCATGGATATTGTGTGCAGTGTATATGTGTTGAATATTTTACTAGTTATATGGCACAATATACTTCTATTTGTGGTCTTACTCTACTGCACTAGGTGTGGGTTCGATTCCCAGTTCAATTATTTATTTGGTTGAAATTAATGTTTGTCTTTTATCTGAGAGTTTCTATGTATTATATGTATAAATAAAAATAAATATATATATGTATTCTATCAACTATCTAGTACCCATAGTACAAGAGCCTCGTTGCTTACTTTGGGACCAGGTGGTGTTATGTATACAGGATGGAATCGATCATGCATCTTTTCGCAAATATTCATAATTTCCTTCTTTTTAGAACAACTTTGCCAAAGTAATTAACAAAAATACGTCATTGAAAAACACTTATAATAAATTTAAAACACAACTCTAATAAATGTTCGGCCAGACTGCAAGCGCGAGCGCGGTCGTTGGGTTGTGGTGCCACGACAACTCGAATTATGTCCCACACTGAGCTCTGCGATGTATTATTTTAAAGGATTTATCGAGTAACTTAACTACGAATAACACTAGATGTTGTCTGTGATGGCAAGGCCAATGCTATAATCAAATTAGTCTGAATTTCCATGTGTTCCACTCATATCCAAACAAACAAGGTAAACTAAGGCAAATTATTACATAAACGATACACAACACGCAATATAACTTACGGATTTACAGGGTTGTTAACTGTCAGGGTAAATTTCACTATAAAGTCGTAGAGCCTCAGCAATGTCACGTCTGCGAACTCCTCAACAATAAATCATGTTTGCATATTCGATAGCAGTGAAAGGCATTGTTATTAATCCTTTAATATTAATCACATATAATCTTAGTTTCAAAACGTCAATATCGTAAATGAAACATTTGGTGTATAGTATTAGTGTTAGGTTCCAGTTATAGTATAAACTATAACTGGAACCTATACTAATACTATCTATCATTACAAAATCGTCTTTATCATATGTACAATTTAAAAACAGTAAATAAAGAAAATACCTAGCTTCGGTGAAAGTTCGACGACCGCACCAGGCTGTGCGACCAAGCCACAGGCCGTGCTTTACGCTTAGATGGTGGGACGCGGCATAACGCATGACCGTCAGCTGTTGCTAAGGTTGTAAAGTCGTGAATATTTAGTACACGTTATAAGCTATTTTTTCAGAAATGGCTACTTCAATGACTATGATTTTTGGCAAAGTTGTACCTTAAAAGGAGATTATGCATATTTGCAAAAAGATACATGATCGATTCCATAGGGTATGTTCAAAGATGTTATGATTGTATTATTATAGGCACAATATATTGGACCAAGAAAAATTTTAAAATATTTTATAAGTAAAAGTTGCAATAAAATAGCTTTGGTTATGGGTTTGATCTGGCTAATTTTGATACCATTAAAAGATGACATTATAAGAAAAGAAAAAAAAAAGTAAAAACAGTGTTCTGTCATTTTTATTATTTCTGTTTATTAAAATGAGTGAATCTAATGTAGAAATTCCATACATTTTGAAGTGCTATTAGACAAAAAGGAAAATGAGACACTAGCCAGCAAAGCACTTGTGTGATATTTAAGCAGTGTCGGTAAGAATGGCAACAAAATTGTTTGCTGTTTTCAGTCTGGTAATTTTCATGTCAAAGATGAACCTCACTCTGATCAACTTGTTACGGATAAAGTTGATGCCATTTTGGAAAAAGTAGAGCAAAATCAGCATATTAGTTCTTGTTTATAGTTGAAGAGTAGGATTGACAACAAAACAGTTGGAGCCATTTGAAAAGCTGGATACACAAAAGCTCGATATTTAGATTCTACACGAACTCACCAAAAGAAATATGAATCACATATTTATTTGTGATTTCTATTGAAATGTAATCAAATCTATTTGTTTTTGAAAAGATTAATTTTTCACCATGATAACAATTCAGACCACACATCTTTTAACCACCAAAATATTGAGAGAGTTTCATGAACAGCAATGGATTATGTCACTACCTACAAAATGGCAAATAAGGTCGAAATGAAATGGTATACATATAATTAAATGTAAATAAAATATGATGAAAAATTATCCTGAAATTTATATGAGCACGAAAAACTTTTTCTTCAACTTTTATATTTTTAGTTGTGAAAAACTGTTTTGAAGTCCTGTTCAAGCTATTAATAGTTACATCTGATTAACATTTAAATGAAAATATGTTATTTCACAACTGCACTGGCTCTTCCATTGAGCGTAAATTAATATTTAGCAAAAGTATTTTTTTATCTCAATGGTTGGTTGTTTTATATATCAAATTGTTTGGATTTCATAGAATGATTCCAAAAGTATTTAATAAAGTTTGTCTATTAATGACAAAATTTGGTTATATTTTTTGGCTTACCGGGTCACAGCAAATTTGGACCATAAGAATATGAAAGAATTTCTAATCCTTTATATCCATATTGTTGCTATTAATTTCATGCAGATCCTATACTTGATTTCAATTTTATTCCATTCCACTGGTGTCTCTAATTTTGGTTCTATCAATTTAGTGGTTTAATAAAAGATAATATATATTGGAGAGTTTTATATTATATCGTATTTGTATTATATTGAGATGACAGAAACATTAGTTTCAAAGCTCTGAATATACATAAGTTCAGAATGCTATAGCCTAACTTGTAACTAAAAGAAGAAAAACAGCTCGTAATGTAAAACTGAAAAAATTTATGGTTTGTCTTTAAATGATCACTGGATGAAATGCAATAGCATTTTGTTCAGCCAATGAGTGAGAGCTCTGATGACCTACTTCCCGGTAGATTGATCCTCTTGCCCTCATTAGATATTCTTTTATAGAAAGAAGTTTCCTTTGTATACCCAAGGAACAGAAAATGCATTTATAACTCCCAGAATTATGAACATCCATGAGCTGTGATGACCTGCATAGTTCCTAATGGCTCATAAGCTCATTTGCCCTTGAAAATGATTTAAAATATTATTAGCCAAATTTTCATTCAATATTTGTCTAGGCATATTTATTTTTACAATGTAATTTTAAACTTTTATGCATTGCGCTATTAACCTACAGAAATGCAATATCTATATTTGTCATCAGCCAGATATACTGGATAATATGCTATGATTTCTCCAATTTAATTCTTTTAAATTTGTAAAAGGAAAGAATATTTGTAGTTTAATAGAGCCATAGACCATGATTTATTTAATCTTATCATGATTCCTTTCTTATAAAAGCATTTTTACATGATCACGAACGACGGAAGCATTTACTTTTCAGCTCTTAATGAACATGCAATTTATCCACGTGGATCAAAACAGTATGCTGAGAAGGTTCCTAAAAGAAATACTCGGATTTTACGAAGTGAGTATAACAATTAAAAACTAGTTTTCGTATTTAATTCTTGTAATCATCTCAAAATAAGTATCAAACGGATAGATAGTTGCATCTATAAAAATGGAATGTTAGAATATACCTTGAGGCATTTGTACTTATGAGTGTAGCTTTAAATAGTTACAATTTCAATCATATTTACAATGTACCATGACAAAATAAGTTAGAAATGTTTCTGTTACATTACCAAATCTAGATTGAATCTCATATGTCAACAAGATAAATACCATTATAAGTGTAAAATAATGGCCATTAAATAGTTAATGACTTTGAGGAGTATATATATATAACTGAGATTTAATTTGTTGGCAGCCCCGTGTCTCCTTCGTTTATGTATTGCGCAATGAGCTGTCGCGGCTGGCGAGGCTACGCTCGCTTCGCTGCAAGATGTGGCTGTGCTCTGCTGGTGGTTCTGGGCTTCAGCAACAAGCTTCATGGATCACGATCTGCATTATGCTTGCTATTATTGTTAGTATTATACATGTTGTATTTTAATTGTATCATAATATAAATTGCTTCATTACGATAAATGTTGCTATTCTTTATTGTGCAACACGATCACAACCATTTTCATACAAGGACAGTTATATGACTTGAGTTTGAATCTAAATAAATGTGAAATAACTCCCATGTTTTTTCTTTGAACTGCAATGGTCATTGATCATTTGAAATTTACTCTTCAATTTTCTAACACTAAATGCTGGGCGGCCGCATATGGTATTCCGTGTCGTCCGCGCTGTAGACATTTATTATAGTTGTATTGAGATTCCATACCCTACACGCGCTCTAACCAATTAATGTGAGTTTCTTCTCTCTGTCGTACTCTCTATATAACGTATTAGGCAGTTTATGCGAATTTGAATTACGGCTGCAATTACATTTTAAAAAATATGATAGATTTTATTTCATATTTTTTTATAATGAAAAAATTTATTGACGTGCTTTTGGCAGTAAAATCAACTCGTATTGGGTATGATACATGCTGTTATGCCCCTTTACTCTCAATTCGTCTCTCAACTCCCTTGTGGGTAGGTATATAAAATATATTTCTTTATCCTCTCTGTGTGAGGTTATGTACTGGCTTCACAGTATACTTGACACGTTTTACTGCTTATGCATGCTTTGTATCTTTCTTTAAAATATTATTATTTCTAAAGTGCTTAAGAGAATTTTGTAGAATTATTGTAAATTAGATTATAATTGAATCAAAATATGTTTTCTATTTATAAATATACATATTCTGAATGTAATTAAAATAATAAGAAAATATGTTGATATTATTAATGAAACTTCTTTTATTATTTTGCACCCAAATTTTATTGTTTTTATTAATTATAAATTTTAATATTAACTTAAATGTTTCACATCTGCCATGCATCACATGATGGACAACTGTGCTTTTAAAGCAATTTTTTAAATTAAATAGATTAAGGATATTTAGATTTATAATATATTTTTAAGCCATTTAGGGTTTAAAATTAGTTTATATATATAATCATACAATTATTATTAAGAAAAATAATAATACTTATCCTTGAATAAGTTCATCAAATTCGGAATTATTGGAAAGGTTTTTAATTTGAACCCAGCTTCATAGATTCATGTGTCAGTATTGCAGCTTATAGTTTAATTTTCAATTTTACTCGATGAAATAATGACTGATTACAAGTATTCACAAAGTGCTTATATGTTTTCTATATTAATTGCCTTTTTACTAATAAAGCTTTTATCTAATAATTAGTAATTAATTAGCTTTAAATACACATTGAGCACACCCATCATCATCTCCAGGTTTCCTCCAGGATTATCCATATAAATATGAAGAGAAGAGGACTTTCTGCTATGATTACAAAAAATCTAGTTGTCATACAACAAGGCATACCCAGCTGTGTTTTTCTTTCTAGTTTTACATTCTGGAAATGAAAAGGACTTCTTTCTGAGGTTATACTCGTCATATTTTTTTTCATAGTTATTGTTTTTGTGAAAATTATACAAAGAAAATATATATAAATATTATTAGCAGTATCTTTATAATTGAAACAAGTCAAACCAATTCTTTTGTAATTTTTGCCCTTTTATATAAACAACAATATAATTTTCCAGATTGCTAAAATATTATAGTGTAATATATCTTTCTTCTTGTTGTTATTTTAACACTGTAAGTATGGCAAATAGTTTAGAAGGAGTTTACGGCCATGTAGTGATACACTTAAGATTTATAATCAGTATTTAATTGGTCTTGTTGAATCTCTAACATCTGTTTTCAGATACTGAATAGTAGAGGATCTGGTGTGGAGCCCAATCGAGCATGTACTGTGCATTGTCAATACTTGGCAAGGATATCGGTGAGAGCCTGCTATGAAACAATTAGCGATTCTAAGAACACACAAATCTATACCTATTAATCTAGTAAGTAAATGTTTTTGAATATAAATATCAGATTGAGATATAGATTTATATAAAACACTGATGAAAAGGCAAATAAAGAAAATAGAGAAACAGGATTTGATATAAAATCGTCTTTTCCTTGTACCAATCACAACGGTATTTTTAAAATCTATATACATAATCAATACATACACAGAAGTACCAATTGTCTGTTAATACTTGACTCAACTTAAAAAATATTCTGTTATATAAAGAAATATTATTCTTGATATAATTGTTGTGTCCTGAAAAATATTGTGTATTTTCTTAGGCGCGCACTATAGTCAAAAGAAACAGTATTTCCTGAACACGGAGGTGTCAAAACTCAAGCCGAAGCTAGCTAACCTTTCAAAAAATGCATAACAATGTTTGTGATGCTGCACTACAAATTAACTTGTAACTTAATAATTGTTTTGGAAAAATTTGAATGCCTTACAATAATGTGTTTAACAAATATACCGTATGTGCTTGAACTAAGTCAGCTTTTATATCTATATTCCTAAATGCAACAAACCAGTGGCACAAATTGACATTCAGAACCTACTTTATAAAATCTAATACTGGTGGTATATCACTGAACCACCACTGAGATTAGTGGTGGTTAGGTGATTTAGAGTACTGTTTTTGAACCAGAATGTACTGGTATAGTTCAGAATATATTGAATCTGACCATGGGTGAAATTGACCAGTGAGTTTTAACTTAATGGTAAATTGTCTGACGCCTATAGAAATTTTGTGGTCTCCAGTGTCCTGCTAAATGCTCGCTGGGCATATTATACTATTAGAAGGTTTAGATTAGGTTTACTGCGAACCAAGTCATTGCGGTTAATTTTGGACGAAATGGCCATTCAGTGTAGGTGTGGTATGTGTGAATGTTCCAGTGCTACAAACTTTTATGGATACAGGTAATGAACGTACATGTGAGTCGCCAACATCTTAGTGAAAAACTACTCTTTACAGTTACAGTTAAGAAAGATAGAAAATTTTATTGTCTAGCTCTACATGACAAAAATCATCCAGCATATCGTCTAGAAAGCATCATATAGAAAGATAGCTCTCTATATTTTAAGGAAATCAAGACTAAATTCACATCCATCCACAATCGTAACTAGAACTGAGGGTCTTTGCATTAAAAGAAGTTTGGAACTCTTTAATGCAAAGAATCACCCAACTGGGCCTCCATCATTGTTATTCATCAATACTTGGGTTAATAGAAGTGAATGCTTTCTTAACATGCATTTATTTCATAAAACCATTAGTATCAGGTTTTCACAGCGATTTTGTTATGAACTTCATCATTAACAAATAGATTAACACAGCCTAAACCTATCCTAAGAAATATATGAAAATATACTAAAACCACGTAGTTGAAATATGCAAATATACTAAATAATTTGTACTAAAACTACTTACAACCTTATCAAAGAATTAGAGAAACTGTAGGAGACAAAAGTGCACTTGTGTGTATTACATTCCCCTCAGATCATCAAAAATGTATAAACATGGGATTTCAGTGTGTAATAAAATCATTCAGCCTTTATTTTCTTTTTAAATTAAGTAATAGTATATGTTTTTGATTTATATTTATATGATATACAGTCTCGCATATATACAGTCTCACATATATACATTCGTATATACATACATGGGATATTTAACATTCATCTTTTCTGCAAATATTCTTACACTCTCCCATATAAAACAATTTTGCCAAATAAACCATAGTCATTGAAGTAGCCATTTGAGAAAAATAGCTTAGACATTTACGTCGTATATTGCACTGACAACTTTGTAGATCAGCTGTACACGTAGATACTTCACTGTAGCGGCTGGCATGGCCGGCCACTGATCGTGCCTGCCCTTGCAGTTTGGGCTACATTTATTTAGGGTTGTGTCTATTATCTATATATATTTTTATATTATTTAGAGTATATATTCAATGATATTTTGTTATGGCTACTTTGGTAAAGTTGTACTAAAAAAGAAGGAGATTAAGAATATTTTCCCAAAGATTAAATGATAAAATCCATCATGTATAGTTAAAACCAAATATTGTAGAGAATATCATGCTTTGATAAAAGTCTAGAAACAAATTCGTCTAGACAACTTAATACTATACAAAAATTTATCCTGTTAAGTATACTTTAACAGTCCCGTTGAAAGCGTTTCCAGCAGCATAGATGTTTTAGAAATCTATCATTCAGTCAAACCAGTCTGGACTGCCCATGGAGAGCATTTTGTGGCATCCATCTTTGACATTATCATCAAAAAGACAAATGCAAGTAGGCCCCAATCTGCATTGAGCCAGCATGGAGGGCTTAAGCCAAACCCCTCAGTCTGAAATAAAATATTGCAGCTGGGTATTCCCTTACCGTGGAAGAGATTGAAACTGAATATAACAAACCAACATAATGCTCCACAGCGACAGAGTTCCCTGTGAGATTACATTGTGGGTGTGCATGGGGAATTTAAAATTATGAAATGAATGTGTGCAAACCGTCTTTGTTGTTGAATATAAACAATATTATATTTTAATTTCCACACTAATCCCAACTTCAAGTTTGTTCTTAACTCTGAACTTAACATTTGAGTATTAGAATTAAATCTTTAAACGATATTGTTGTAGGTGATTTACGAATTCTGTGGGCAGCCACCGACATTCTTCAATGTATACGTAGCGCGCTTCGACATCGTGTGCACTGGCCATATAGATCTTCAAACCAACTGCTGTTTGTGCCCTGCATTAGTGACGCCTCTCTGCCGTTACTGGAAAATACGAGTTATTGATGATTGTTAGTTATATTTTGAAGGAATTATAATATTATCTATATTTTCATTAAAATAAACATACTTTTCAAATGAAATAAAACAAATAATTTGTAATATTTCTTTCAATGTGTTAATACTACCGTTAAATTTATGGTCATTTACTGTTTTGCTACTTTGATGATGCAGAAAGCAACTTTATTTCATTAAAATAGCCATTTTAAATACTTTGTTACAGTCATTGGAAAAGCTGCAACGCGCAGAAGCACTCCTGGCGTCTTCCAGGCGCACGTCACATGAGAACTGTTTGTGGGAGGGTCGAGCTCTGAGCAAAACGGCAGACGGTGTCGCTTTCATCAGAATGGTCCAAAATCACGTCGACGTTTCACCAAAACCAATGCATCGATATTAGTAACCGCATTAAGTTAGCTCCGTACACCATGTACAATTCCAGCATCAATTTGAAGGATGTTGATCGAAACGCTTTTGGTAATGGCGCGGTATTGAATTCAATTCTCCTGGTTTCACGTAGACCGTCAAGTAAAACAGATGAACAATGACAAAATTAGATTCTTTGGCCATAGATTTTAAGAATTTCTGTTGCCAGTAATAGTAATTGCGATACATGAATTGTATTTATTTAAGTGCAAAAAATGTCTGATTGACAAGTAATTTTGGTGCAAGAAAAATGTAACCTAAAAGGTTTTTGACAACCAACAAAGTAAAGAAGATAAAATTCATTTTGTTTCGAAGTACCCAGGGATATGACCAAAATAAAATCAGATGTGACGCTGGAATACAACCACAACCGCATTAATGCATAAACTGAAGAAATGCAAAACCATACATGGTTCAAGGTAATAAAAATGAAATGCAGGTGATATATGTTCTTATTAAAATCAAACGGAACCCGATATGGATATATATCACTGTATACAGTACAACGCACGAAACCCTGCCGCTGCGAAGCATACGAGCGTGGATAAGCCATTAGGAAAGCAGAGGAGAGAAGGAAGGGTCGGGGTTATTGAACCTGCGCATTGCATCATCTGCACGTAATTCATAGAGCAAAGTTCGTGCGCTTGTAACGTGAAAATGTTGTAAACCTGTAATTGAAATAAAATTGTCAATTTCATTGTTTGTCATCCTGTTTGTAATAAAGCTGTCGAGCTTTACAACAAACAAATTGTATTTCATTCTGCAATGCAATTTATAGAATAATTGTAATTATTTATCATTATTTTCAAAGAAATTTTACCAATTTTATTTTATAGTGGTTTTCAGTAAAACTAATATTTTACTATATTATTTGCTTATACTTTTTAAAGTGTGTTAAATGACAGAATGAAATAAAATTTCTCCCTTAAATCATCTCTCTTAGTTTTTGTAAATGTCTGAGTTATCCAAGATTTATTTAAACTTTTTATAGTGGTTTCACAAAAATATTTTGAACAGTACTTGGAAAATGGATAATAAGAAATTATGGATAAAGACTAGTCTTCTTTGACAGCTCATTTTTTCTAGACTACCAATTCCATCGAAAAAGGATTGGGAGTAAAATTGAACAAGGAAAACCAACAATGACGGTTATTCTCAATACACCGCTGTATGTAATTAATTAAGAAGTTGTCCAGTCACTACTTGTATTATTATAATTATATACAATATAATGTTTATTTTCTTATTAAAATTGAAATAGTTATTTTTAACAATAAATAAGAAACAATAAATGGTATTGCCATGACAGCAGTAAATTCCTCCGTGCTATGGTATATACCATTTCTGCTTCTAAAATATCGTCGCTCGAAAGTAGGGCAGTGGAGATGTTTTAATATGAGAAAACTGGCTGCACCGACTTAATCGTTACCGGTTTCTGTCCATTTGTTTTCTGAGTGTTAGGTTTAACTTATTTTTGATAGTAATTTACCGAAGTTATTTTGATACGTTCATCGTTCTGGAATAATTTGTTCTGTTAGACTTATTTTGATAATATACTAATATTCTGTAAGCATTGGCATATTTTATGAATATGCTGTTGTAATTGCATTTGCGATGATGGCGTTGTTGATAAAATATGCAGATCTTAGTTGTACTGAATGCGTACGGTGCCACCAATTTTCCTTGGTTTCATTTTCAAGTATTTAAAAATCAAAAATATATAGTATTTCAATCTGTAACCATATAATTACTTGTCTATCTCAAAAATGCATTTAATTTTCTTTTCTATTTCTTTTGTTTTTGTAATGTGCTATTTGTTGGATAAATAAATACCAATTTTTCAGATTTATTTAAAACAAAATTAAAGCATAATTCCAACCAAAAGTATGTATTTTTTTTTTCTCTTTCTTTTTTTTCTCTTTATTAGGGACATCAATTTAAATCCTACTACTAGTAACAAACATATATTTTATATTACATGACCTGATTTCTTGATTTAACTTTTTTATACGAAATTACTGCAATTTAGTAGATTTAAGTAATCTAAGGTTGTGACGTTATTAAGGAGTTAAAATTAGAAGATATAATATAAACATAATATATGTCTCTTTCTGTTCCTTTGACAACCTTTAGTGCGGATTATAATCACGATTAAGTATAAATTTATACTTTGAATTCCTGTTTAGGCAAAATCCACTGCTATAAGGAATATTTAGGATTTTTTTTAATATTAATCATTTTAAAATATTAATCAAAAATATTGAATAATTTATATAGTAGTAATGGAAACCTGACTCCTAGATGCGGGCAGCCAGCGACATAGATTTCCACATATACATTTTTAAAAAAATATTTTGCTAAAATGGGTTATCAGATCAAACGTTTTCACGCAAATGTCCAGGTTTCAATTATTTAAAAATTGGAACTTTCTTTTTAATATCTCTACCAATTATGTTCAGCCGATTTGTAGGTGATTCTTGCCGAACCGAATCACACGCCTGATATTTTAATCAGTCTACGTTCACTATACTTTCCTTGATGGCCAAAACCGTCGCTACACCTTTTCATACTCAGTCACTACATCTTTTAATTCACACTATACTCTTACGTCGTTATTTTTATATTTCATCTCTATTCACTAGTATTACGCAGGGATCAGGTGGATACCTGTTCTATTTTAAAAATTGAAAAAATATGTTGACTTTAAAAGCATGTTGGTAGTGTGACAGTATATAATAGATATATATATTAACGAATATTGCACGGTTAAATGAGACATACAAATGAAAAGAAATTTTGTATTAACAAAATTGAAACAGCGGTTTTGATATCCAATTGATAAAATGTATTTCAAAAAGATATTTTACCGTCAATCTTTGACGGCGAAATGTTCTTGCCCATTTTTTTGAAATTTAAAACGCACCATTCTATGTAAGTAGCTTCATTTATTTTTACATAATCAGACGCGGACCGTGTGTAAATGGACAAATGAATTATGGTTATCATAATCACCTTTACTTTTCTTGAGTATCAACCAAACTATCCCATAAACCATCACTAAATTTTTTTTACTACCAAATCGCCTCTGCTAATCTTAATTTTAGTGGTAACAAATGAAGTGCCTTCACAATAATATATATTTTTTACTATCAAATGAAACATTACTATAATAATTTTCTGAGTCGCAAATAAAGTGCCTTCGTAATCGTTTTTAATTTTATCTGAATATCCCATAGCGAATATTTTTCTGGTGTTACCATATAGCCAGGCGGTCGAATTATGCGTCGTTGTAAAGCATAGTTACGTTTAACATAAAAGGTGGCTATCGGAATCTTAAAACTAATATAATACCTACTATCGATGACAGCCATGCAGAGGCGCAACTAGGGAGGGCGGCCCGCACCGATACCAATTTCGTCAACTTTCTCTTTCAGGTATGATATTTAAAACACATTTTGTGATTGCTGTAATTGATGGCATTTCCGACTCTAATCTAAAAATTCAATTTAGAAATGGGAAAGAAAGGTGGAATTATTTTAGTTACTATTTATTATATGCTATTTTTTAGACCTGATTATATACTTCTAGTGATTTTAAGAATGCGCGAAACAAGGCACTTAGCACCGCCTCCTTATTTTCGTGCACAAAATTCTGTTTGATACAGTTATGCAGAGCTTACCTTAAGTTTCAGAGCCCAGCTGAAAATCAGAACTGAGGCTGAGGCTGCAGCATTTTGTTGCTGAGTTGGTCACCCTTTCGACCTCTGCTTTATTTTTTTAATTTTGTCCATGTGGTCTTAGTAAAAGTTCATTTTAAGATTTAATACATTACGTTTCTTTTGTTTGTTTGAAGGCCGAATAAAGGATTATGATTATTACTATTATGCTACGTTTTGACCCATTAGAAAAAAGCTGAATATACAACAAAGCTCGATACACTTGATCCCACACACGAGCTCACTGAAAGAAATTCATTGAATCGTGTGTACTCATTTGCAACTCCGTACATCTATTAGAACATATATAAAATTATGTTTAAATATTAAAGGTATATATGAAAAATGAGGAAAGGACCTAAAAGTATATACAGAATGAATTTTATCATGCGTATTTATCCGCAAATATTCATAATCTCCTTTCTCTTTATAAAAAAATATCAAAAACTATAATCATTAAGTAACCGTTTCTGAGAAAAAATAGCATATAAACATCTACGTATAAACGTCAAAATTATTATCATTAGAACAGCTGACGCGTAGGTACTACGTCACGCTGCCGGCCAGTGGTCCGTTCCGAGCCGCGATCATCAATCGCGAACATAGAGTAATATGAACATAAAATACGAACTTGTACTGATAAGGGTTTGTCATCAAGTGTCGCGACCCGATCCGGGTGCCTGCGTATGCAGCTCGCCGAGCATAAGTATATTTTCAATGACACATTTTGTGCTAGATATTTTATAAAAGTTGTACTAAAAAGAAGAGATTGCGAATACTCTGTGAAGAGATGCATGATCGAATGCACCTGTATAACAGAAAGCATCGATGTTTAAATTTGTGTTTCTGTTTGCACACGTCCCTGATATTACTGAACGGATTATACCTAATGAATTTCTTAGTATGTAAATAGAGCTTGATTCTTGGAGTAGAATTTAAATTCGAGCTTTTATTTAATTTAAATCTGATGCTAGGAAAAAGTTATCCCTACTTAGAAGCCCAAGAAGTTCAGTGAAAAATAAACAAAACTTACACTTAACCTTTCTTGATCATGACGCGCTTGACTTAATGAAAAACTAACTGGTAGAAATTGAGAACGGTAACTATAGTTGTTACGGACAGCCGCGCAATTAACGTAAAATTAAATTTAAAATTGTATTGTCTTATTCGGCTTAAAAGTGTTTGTGTGTGTTCTGTGTTTTTATTAAAGAGTTTTTCTATAGTTTTTAATTACCGGGTACTAGTTTTTAAGGAAAATATTTGTTTGTTAAAATTTGTATTGATTAATTGAATATTTGAAATGTAATGTGCGTGTGAGTTGCATACGAAATCGTGCTTTGGGAGGACCAATGATAGGCCTTAAAAGCGGCCGTCGTTACGGCACGGCCGCTAATCGGTGTCTCAGGCGCTAGTGGCGCCAATGCATTTCTGACAATGCATATGTAATTAAGTGCATGGCCACGCCTCCCAATTAAAATGTATGCAACTCACATGTGCAACGGATGCACCACCATAAAATGCAGTGGGAGTGGTGCATCCGACACAGTTGCTAGCCAACCGTCATCTTGTGAAGCTCGGCTTAATAAAGTCTGAAAGAAAGAAAACGCTGTCCATTATTGACCACGCCGCCACACTGCAAGAAATCCGCCGACCATAAAAAGAAGCGTGCGCATCGTGAGAGAGGCAATCCGGGGTGCGGGCTTACGCGGCGATAGCCGAAATCGCCGTTACAGCTGGTCCTTCGAGCCGGATTATCCTGAACAAATTTTACGAGTAAGTCGTGTGCTTCGGATTTTATTTCCGTGCACGCTTCGGACAGTGAGAGGGTCACCTAGCGGTGTTAACGACATCTCACTGTTTAACGCTTTCGAGCGGTGTGACTAGTTGAGGCGTGGTCACCGGTTGCCGAGTACGATCTCGGCGCCGAATAGCCTTGTCGCGTCGATACGCATGCACAGATAGCCGGACTGTGGCACGCCTGGCGACGGTCGCTCCCACCGAAGCTCTATTGCGCACCCTGACTCTGTGCATGTCCACTGTCGAGCGGGCCACACCTACCCTTCCCGTTTTCCATCCTCGTATTGAGCATATCCTCGTCTCGAGGACCTCGTACGAGCTGTTAGGGACCGTTAGGGATTGAAGATTGAAGAATTGAACTTGAAGATGGACAGCAAGCGTGTACAAGAGCGCGCAAAATGAACACAGCCGAGCAAGAGAACGAAACGTCAATGAGTGCGCCAAAGCCGGTCGTCAGAAACGGGCACGTCGTCGACAACGTGGGACCACGGTACGAATGAAAACTTGAGCGGAAGTTCGCCTGGGCAGGAGAGGATCGACGAGGAAGTTTGTGACTTGCATGCGGATACGAGATCCGACCGAGTCGACGCTCCGAATGAAGCCGGCGCATCTGATGCAACACTTGGCCCTCTAGCGGCAAATATGCGAAACCGAAGTCCCGCACATCAGTTGAACATTGACGATTCGAACAGAAATGTGAACACGGCGCGACAGAAGAAGCACGCCGCGTTATTGGCTCAACTAGAATTTGAGCAATTGGAAAGTGAAAGGATAGCTGCACGAGCCGCGGTCGCGCGTACAAAATGTTGTTTACGCCTGGAAGCGGACGAAGAGGATTCGGGCGATTTGATTGATTGTGATAACGCGTCCCATTTATCCAAAACGGATAAACTTGAGAAACGGACCGTTACGTTGGGCGACATTGAGCCCGTGCCCGAATCGAGTCCGACGACAGCGCCACCACCGCCACCGACGGCATGCAGCGAAATTAATAGTGCATCCCCTCGTAATACCGACTCGAATATGAGCGAATCCACATTGGCCGATGCGATCGTACTCGCGATCAAGACTGCTAGCAAAGAAACATCGAAAATTGTGAACGAGCCGTCTAAAACTCTGGCAGATCTGCCGAGTTTCTGTGGAAATGTTAGCGAATGGATCGCATTTCGATCGGTATACAATGACACGTCGGGACTATTCAGCAATGTTCAAAACGTAGCACGGATCCGCAAAGCGCTCAGTGGCGAAGCGCGTGAAACTTGTGAAGCCTTGATCTATACTGAAACGGATCCGCTACAAATTATGCGAGTGCTCGAGCGCAGGTTCGGGCGACCTGACGCCATAATCAAACAGGAGCTAAATAAATTGAGACGTATGATGCCGATGAACGGTGGAATGGGCAACATCAGCTCGTTCGCCAATAAAGTAATAATTGTGTTGCGGCCATACGCACGTTGAATAAATTGAGCTACCTGTCCGCCCCGAAATGACCGATGAGATAGTTGACAAATTCAATGACATCTTGAAATTCAAATGGTGCGAATATAAGGACTCTCAGAACAGCGACGAGCCCGAACTTGTGATGTTGTCAACTTTTTTGAATAAGATAGCCGACCAGTGCAGCGCCTCCATGCCGATAGAGAAAGGCGGCAGTAGAAATTTGAGGCCTACACCGGAACGACGCCCGCGAAGAACAAACACGATCAACACTATGAAGTACGATGACAACAACTCGAATTCGCACACCGCCTTCCAGCCATCAAATCGGTCAACAATAAATGTGAAAATGATATGTCCGCTCTGTAACAACGAACACGGCTTACCCGACTGCGGCGAATTTGTGAAGTTGAATATGAGCGAAAATGGGACGCCGCGAAAAGGCTTCGCATGTGTTTCCGATGCCTGAGGGCCGTCACATGCAAGCCGTGCAGAGGAAAGCCCTGTAAGATATGTCGAGGCGGACATCATAGGCTACTCCACCAAGAGCGGACCACGAGAGGGTCATGAGGGAGCGCCCAGACGACAGCCGTCGTCACCGAGCACACGGCGGTATCTGTAAACAATGTTAATACAATGCGCGCATACTTGAAAATTGTTCCGGTCGAGCTGTATGGCCCCGAAGGTTCGATGAAGGTCCACGCACTCCTGACGAAGGCTCCACGGTCACCTTAATCGATGAGCAGGTGGCGAATCGAATCGGAGCGAAAGGACGCCGCGAAACGTTACGCGTCTCGAGTGTCGGTGGCAATGAGATAACCGATGAAAAATCGCGGGTCATTCGAGTTAAAATCAAAGGCTTGTTTTCTCGAAACTTGAAACTCATGACAGCTCAGACCATCAGAAACCTGAAGCTAGCTCCGCAACGCGTAGAGCGCGCCACCGTCGCAGCCTGCTCGCACTTGACAGATATCGCTGAAAATTTGATCTATGACGCTGCCGCACCGTGCATCTTGATCGGTCAGGATAATTGGGGCTTGATTGTGTCGCGACAAATTAAGAGTCGCGCAAACCAGCCTGCCGCCTCCTTGACTCAACTGGGCTGGGTGTTACATGGATGCTGCTCCAGTTTATCACGACCGATAAATACCGTACATCACTTGCGACCGTCCGACGCTTCCGACATTGAACTGAATGATATTGTGAAACGGCATTTCGAAATTGAATCCCTCGGCGTGGCTCCGCGTAAACCGAGCCACGATCCAGAAGAGAGGGCGCTCGTTGCTAGATAGCAATAGTGTAAGATTACCGAGCGGTCAGTTCGAAACATGCCTATTGTGGAAGTCGGACAACGAAACGATGCCTGAAAGTTATGACACAGCGATGCGACGTCTGCGCAGCATGGAAAAGAAATTGTCAAAGAATGATAATTTGAAACGTGAATATTGTGAACAGATCAATAATCTGTTAAAAAACGGGTACGCAGAGCCAGCGCCGAATCAATCTACATCCGAACGCTTGTGGTACCTGCCTCATTTCGCCGTCACGCATCCGCAGAAGAAGAAAGTCCGCCTTGTCTTTGATGCGGCCGCCCGTACGAACGGCAAATGTCTGAACGATGCATTGCTCACGGGCCCCGATTTAATAAGATCACTATTGGGTGTACTCGTCCGATTCAGACAGGGCCGCGTAGCGGTGTCGGCCGACATCAAGGAAATGTTCCTGCGGGTCAAAATCAGAAAAGAAGATCGAGACCTTACGATTCCTGTGGCGAAATAACATGCACGAAAATCCACAAGAGTACCGAATGACGTCACTGATTTCGGCGCCGCCTCATCGCCTTGTACTGCGATCTACATCAAAAATCGCAACGCCTCAGAATTTGAACTTGAGTACCCGGAGGCGTGCAAAGCGATACGATTAGATCACTATGTTGATGACTTCTTGAAAAGTTTTAACAGTATAGAGGAAGCCAGGCGTGTTTCGAAACAAGTTTACGAGATTCATCGAAAGGCAGCCTTCGAGTTACGCGGTTGGGCGAGTAACGAAATTGAAGTCTTGAATGAAATGCCCGACACGCGAAATGACGACAATGTACAACTCGGGGCGACACACGAATTGAAAACCCTCGGCCTACAGTGGGACATCAATAATGACGCCCTGGTTTCAATCTCGGCCTGCGGAACACGCCTACTGAAGTATTGGAAACATCGCTTCCACCAACAAAACGACAAGTCACGAGTGCAGTCATGTCCGTGTTCGACCCGCTCGGTCTGGCCTCGCCCGTCCTCATCACGGGCAAATGCATGCTCCAGGACATATGGAGATCAGGGATCGACTGGGACGAAACAATAGAAGCCGATGCACATAAGAAGTGGCTAAAATGGGTGAACGACATAAAGAAGCTGGCATCGATCAGAATACCTCGATGCATATCGCCCGGCACACCGAGGGGAGCTACATGTTCGTCGACGCGAGCGAAAAGTCGTACGCTGCGGCCGTATTGGCGTATAAAATTGAGCGAACACGAAAGCGCAGTTTCGCTAATAGCAGGAAAGCTCGCGTCGCTCCCTTGAAAGTCATATCGATCCCTCGGCTCGAATTGCAAGCGGCGCTGTTAGGCGCTCGATTGGCTTCGTCGATACTAACTGAAATCGAATTGAATGTGACCCGCAAAATATTTTGGACTGATTCTCGCACAGTTCTATCTTGATCCGCTCCGACCCACGGTCGTTCAAACCGTTTGTCGCTCATCGCCTGGCCGAATTGGAGGAACACACGACGGTGAAATGTTGGAGGTGGGTGCCTACGAAATTGAACGTCGCTGATGACGCGACACGAGACCCGCCTACCCACTTTGATGAAACGCACCGATGGTTCCACGGACCCGATTTCCCGCAAAAGCGAAGACGAATGGCCGCAGGAAACTGTTGAAAGCGAACGACCGACGGGGAGGAGATCATGTACGACGTTGACACTGGTCAATAAAGAAGACTCGCAAGTCGTACCAAACGTGAGCCGATTCTCGAGTTGGACCCGATTACTCCGCAGTACGGCCAGAGTATTGCAAGCTATTGATTTGTTTCGGGTCAAACGAAAAGTTAATGCATTGAAACATAAGAGGACGGCAACTAAAACGAGTTCAGACCCAACGTGGAAGCACATAAGCAAGAAGGCGCATACACCAGCCCAGAAAGACAATAGAAGACTTGAAGAGAACGATCGGCACCTTTGAGTTTGAATTGTGATTACATTCGAAGGGCCGAAACGTTACTTTGCTCGAGGCGCAAAATGTTTTGAAAGAAACGACACACTTACGAGAAGGCAAAGCGGTCACACGAAGAAGCCGTCTACGAAAGTTTGCTATGGAATTGATGAAAACGGCGTTCTTCGTCTGAAAGGAAGAATAAAGGCCGCTAAAGATGTGTCGTTTACCTTAAATCGCCCGCTGCTCAGTGGCGATAGTTCGATCGCAAAATTGATCATGAAACACTACCATGAAAGGTTCAATCACGGAAACCACAACACCGTGATGAACGAAATTAGGCAGAAATATTATATCACGTCGTTGCGATCGAAACTGCGAAAAATCGCCCACGAATGTCAATGGTGCAGAATTAACAGAAGTCTGCCGAAAATGCCGTCTGCGGAGGGTGATGCCTCCCGAACGCCTACGTCATCACCAACCCCTTCACGTGTACGGGGTCGATTATTTCGGGCCTATGAGTGTGACGATAGGCCGCAGACACGAAAAGAGATACGGGCGCTATTCACATGCCTGACAACACGCCGTACATATTGAACTGGCGGAGTCTTTGTCATCAGACTCCATGATACTGGCTTTGCGTCGATTCATCGCTCGAAGAGGAACTCCGAGAGTGATGTATTCGGACAACGGCACGAATTTCGTCGGCGCAAACAAAGAACTGATGAACATACAAGAGGTACACGAGAAGATGAAGAAAGAAGCCGACGTCCGCACCATAACTTGGAAGTTCATACCTCCCGGCGCTCCGAACATGGGTGGCGCCTGGGAGCGTTTGGTGCGATCTATCAAAACCGCGTTGGCCGCTACATTGAGAGAGAGGAGCCCTCGCGAAGAAGTTCTCCACACCCTACTGCTGGAAGCCGAGCACATTGTCAACTCCAGACCGTTGACGGAGGTGGACGTCGAACCTGCCGAGGCCGAGGGTCACGCCTAACCACTTCCTGATCGGGCGCTCCCGCGCCGCAGCGGGCCACTTTGACGACAACGTGCTCCTCGGGCCTGCAAACTGGCGCACGTCAGCGCCTCGCCGATCACTTCTGGCAGAGGTGGTTGAGAATACTTACCGACTCTGGTGCCGGGCGCGCGGCGACCCTATATGCCGCGCGCCGGCCGAGGGCGACATCGTGCTGATCGTCGACTCATCATCACCTCGATACTCGTGGCCTCGAGGCAGAATTAAGAAGACCTACCCGGGTCCTGACAACCAGGTTCGTGTGGTGGACGTCGAGACGACTGGTGGCGTTCTGCGGCGTCCCACTTCGAAGATCGTCGTGCTGGTGTCAGCTGAGGCGACGGCTGTTCCGTGTCCTGAAGTGTAGTGGCGCACCGAGGGGAGAATGTTACGGACAGCCGCGCAATTAACGTAAATTAATGTAAATTTAAAATTGTATTGTCTATTCGGCTTAAAAGTGTTTATATGTGTGTTCTGTGTTTATTAAAGAGTTTTTCTATAGTTTTAATTACCCGGGTACTAGTTTTAAGGAAAATATTTGTTTGTTAGAATTTTGTATTGATTAATTGAATATTTGAAATGTAATGTGCGTGTGAGTTGCATACGAAATCGTGCTTTGGTGGGAGGACCAATGATAGGCCTTAAAAGCGGCCGTCGTTACGGCACGGCCGCTAATCGGTGTCTCAGGCGCTAGTGGCGCCAATGCATTTTGACAATGCATATGTAAATTAAGTGCATGGCCACGCTCTCCCAATTAAAATGTATGCAACTCATGTCAACGGATGCACCACCTATAAAATGCAGTGGGAGGTGCATCCGACACGTTGCTAGCCAACCGTCATCTTGTGAAGCTCGGCTTAATAAAGTCTGAAAGAAAGAAAACGCTGTCCATTATTGACCACGCCACACTGCAAGAAATCCGCCGACCATAGAAAGAAGCGCGCATCGTGAAGAGAGGCAACTGGCTTACGCGGCGATAGCCGAAATCGCCGTTACAAT